>BSBM01000454.1:3255000-3380000 GCA_027924585.1 Larix kaempferi
ACATTAACTTTCTGCTCAATTTGCTGGGTTAAAGAACTGATAAGGTTGCACATTTTAGGACAGATTGTTGTCAGCTATAGATGACCTTTATTTTGTTGGCTTATATCATTATAGATTGCTTAACCATCGTTCACAAATCTTGTTTTGAAGATGTTCAAAGACACAAAATATTGTACATTTGAGGATTGAATTGTAAGTCTTCATGATGCCATATTTTTGCACTATAAAATTGTTGTATTTAAATGTTCAGATGCGAAAACATTCATTCCAACTACTTGCTCAACAATGATCCTTATTGACTATTCCAAGCATTGTTATAGATGTTGTAGTAAATAATTTCTACAGTAAGATTTCTTAAGGTTGCTTCCATGAATTCAATGATTATTACTTCTCTTTCCTTCATATCTATTTGACTCTTGACTTTTGATATCATCATGTTCTTCATAGCAAGTTTCTTGGCATTGTTCTCATTGTCTCCCAATTGTTGCTTGAATTATGACCTTAATGTCCATTTCATTCACGATACTGGGAATCTCCAAATTAAATTGTTTAGAATGATGTATGAAACTACTATGTTCAGGGATCATCATTTTGAATTATGACACCTTTTGTCGTGTCTTCAAGAAAATGCATTCTCGGCCCAATAACAGTTCACGGAGATCTTATGACAGTTTTGATTCTATTAGTGAACTTAGTGATGTCAACATTGTTCATCCAATAGTCATGGTTTTCTTCCTTCAAGGTTGATATGTTTTTTTCAGTCCTATTCATTGTTCCCTTATCTCCTTAATTATTCAAAGACCAATCATCTGTTCAAGATAATGTTGTTTTCATCAAAATCATCAAATTTCCTTCAACCCAACTCAATCCTTATTCTCTATGCTTGATGGGTCTCATTCCCAAGTGTATGGACTTTAATTATCTCTGAAATCTCTTGTATGCTAATGTAACCACTTACACATTCTAGTAGCCTACTATATTATAAAAATATATTGATTTCAACCCTTCTCATATGATTTATTTTCATCTTCATCTTCCATGTTTGCCTTTTTGTTGCTTGTTAGTTTTTACTGTCATGTTGTTCTTTTGCTTGAAATTCCTGTTATGGAGGAGTTTACCCTTCTCATATGATTTATTTTACTCCAATGTTGACCAAAATGAAGTGGTTGCTCGTTTCTCATAAATTAGATTATGTATAATGAGGATAACTTGTGGGTTTCTTCAAATGCATAACCCTCTTTGGACAACCATAGTGCAGAGAAATGAAATTAAGTAAACCCATAGAAGATGTGGCCTCTTAAGCAAGAGTATGTCTCCTTAAATGAATTTTACTTGTATTGCTTGAAAAGTTTTCCAAGTTTCTTTTTAGTATTGGGTGCTGAACTCAGAAGATTTTGACTGTTTGTTAATGTTGTCTTTTTTCATATTTGAAAAACCAAGTAGATTCGTGGATAATTAATGATTGTTGGATATTTGGAGATATTTGGGTATATTTTGTTGGCAATATGGCAGTGCAGGTTGTCATCGATGGAAACTAGATAACAATCAGATGAGACGGAGAATCTCAGCAAGCAGAATGATGAACTCTGAACATAGGGTAGCTTGGCGTTTAAGGAAAAACACAGGATGCATAGAATTGCTAAATAGTTCTGATATAGCTGCTATGTTTTAACATGAAGCTATCATGCAAATGCAAGCTTAACAGATTTCAAACATGGCTTGGATAGTTGTGATCACGAGGAATGTGAAGTACTAGTAGATGTTCATATTCAAAAGGTGGATAGTATAGCCACATTGAGGGTTCCTGAATGCAGTGAATGGAAACAAAATGACTCTGTCCACGTTGTGACTCCAGACAGGAGAAAGAATCTCGTATATTTTCCCAACTTCTTTACCTTATGGATAGCACCAAAAGTTCATTGAGAGAGTGGTTGTGTTAGCATCAAAAAATAGAGTTAATACAATTGATCCAACATTGCGAAGACAAGGGCATTTTGATGTTGAAATTGAAGTTAGTGCACCTAATGAGGAAGATCATTTTGATATTCTTTAGCTCCATGCACTGGGGGAGCAATTTGATAATTGCTGTGGTTGTGGTCCCGTTCAAATTCTCACTTGACAATTGGTAGAGACTATGGTCCCTATGAACATGTCCATCAATAGGGTTAAGCCTCAACTTCAGAGATTGTTGTTGAAGGAATACTGAGATATTTTGAAGAGATTGGAGGAGCGGATCAGTGCAAAGTATGAGGAGATTCATAGTTTTCATGGCTTTGGACTGATCGCAAATGGATTACATGAACAATTGCAGATCGAGACTCAGTAGCCATTGGATCAGATGATGGACGGTTGAGATTGCATTTGGTTTTGGGATATATCCCACATTGACCATGAAATTTTGTATCTATGTTTTTATAAGGCCAAATATGAGTAGTTCTAACCGACACGTAGTGCAAAGGATTCTTGGTGGGGGCTCTGGGTGATTGGACTCCACGAGAAGCTCACCAGCCCAAATCCTGGGACGACCTATCATGCCCCCAATCCTTTTGGAAAACATGGAATTGATGTGGCATCGATATAGGCAGTGACATGGCATCAAACGTGGATTCCTCGCACATGATTATTGCTTGATGGCATATTATGTTTTAACACATGGTCAAACTTTGGAAACACGTCATAATATTTATATATGTGGTGGCATGGTTTACTATATGGTTTATATGTAGTTCATGGTGGCATATTTGTTATCATATGGTTTATGCATTGGTTGGTATATGGTATCCACATTTGATATGGTTGGCGCTTGTCATGGTATATGGTTGTTATATGGTCCACGTTTAATGTGATATGGTTATACTATGGTCCACGTTATAACATATGTTGTATGGTGTTAACATATGGTTATAGTTTGGCGCTTGGTGTTTAACATATGGATTACAATTTAGATACCATGGGGGTGAATCTTGGGGTCAAGGGCTATGCCCTTGATCCCCCCCATTTTACATCTTTGCAAAATGAATCTAAAGGTGGCCTAACAAAGGTTTTGGGTTTGATTCCCAAAGCTTCAAAAAACCACATTTTTCACCATTTTTTAACCTTCCTTGTCAAAAATCCAAATGTTGACAACTTCTTCATCTGTAGGTCGTTTTGCATGAAACAAGTGTCAACAGAAAGCTGTCGAAGGGCTCTTTATCACTGTAACCTTTGAACTAATGTTTGAAGACTTTAAACTTGATCGATGATGAGATGATCCTCCTGGATCATGTAGACCAGAGACTTCTTTCAACATGATAAAAATTTTGTTGAAATTGGCAGGATGATAAAATCACTAAAGTTAATAAAACCTGCATAAAAAACATAGTTAGAATCATTCACACATGAAAGGATAAAACTAAATTAAAAAAAAATGTATTATATGTATTAAAATGTCTTATCCCACATTCATTGTGAATACTTCTTTTTGTGTGTTTATATACGCCAATCATTCCTAATACTATCGATGCGTAGAGAAAAGGTTTTGGTGGGGGCTCTGGGTGATTGGACTCCATGAGAATCTCATCGGATCGGATCCTGGGACTCCACGAGAAGCTCACCAGCATGATTCTTCCCAACAGTTAGATGAATTGTGATTGTCCTTATAACAAAGCATTGTTCCATCAATACATCATGCACCTCCGAGCGCATTGAGTAGTTCGGCACCAGGAACATCTCATTCATTATTAGAACCTAGTATTGTACGAGAGACTAGTCATGGTGATAGGGTTGGAGGTAAGGTTCTTGGGATCAATCGTATGGTTCTTCTCACACATGATGGTGACAATGCTCTAAAACTACCATACATCTAACCTGATCTTCCGAAGGTACCCTCCAATGATCATAATCCTTACATGGTTGAGATTATGACCAAGGTTGAAGAGTAGCATTGTGCACAAGGAATATCGTTAGTAGAAGCTCAACATAGGAACACCATAGGAATAGGTAATAAATGTATTTGCTACAACTAGTTTACATGGAAAATATAATGTCGATGCTTTGTTATACAAACATAAGGTGAGACTAGTTGTAAAAGATTTTTCTTAGCGAAATAGAGTGGATTATGAGGAAACATTTAGTCCAACAAAGTGTTTTTTCACAATGAGATTACTGTTACGCATGACAATATAAGTTGGATGTAATATTATGAAATAATTCTAATTTTTTCATTAATGATGGTTTAGAGGAGGAAGTGTTTATGTATTATCCATAGGGATTTTACGTAACATATAAGGAACATATTTTGTTTAGGGTGATAAAATATTTTTACAATTTGAAACAAGATTGAAGACCTTGGTATAAAAAAAATGGCACACATCTTATAGGAAGAAAAAAATTCTAATCCAAATATTGACGTGAGACTAAAAGATGTATATTTGGTGATTTTAGTGGTTATGTATATGCAATATTAATCAATGGGTCAAGGTGCTAAGTATGAGGATGACCTTATTTCGTTAATGATTTATTATATTAAATATTTCATTAGTATCACATTAATGTTAATGCTAATGTTACTTTATTATGATGTATAATCAATGTGACTTTATTATTATTATGTTATAAAAATTATTCCTCCTTTCTCCAATGTGCACTAAGACCTTATGAGATTACATACAAGTTGATAGCAAATAAAAAGGGAAAGTCAAATCCTATCCATGAATTAGAGAAATGATGAGGGCATTTGTTGACCTTGTGTGAGATGCTCGAGCCGCATCCGAGAAGCCAAAAGTAAATCCTGATCATAGAAAGTCATAGCCACCGCTATGAGAAGTAGAGCCATCGTCATATGAAGCCACCATTCATTGTGACCCTCTGAGGAGTAAACTGCGAGGAGTAGACCTACATTCTCTTTTGGCTGAGGACCATGAGGAGTAGAACCACATTCTCTTTCATATTTGGTATACAGAGAGAATAGTACCGTGAGGAGTAGACTTGGAGGTATTTCCAGAGCACCCACATTCTCTGGTATACCAAAAGCACAGTGCCACGAGGAGAAAATGTTATATTTGGAGCATTAATTCAATATACTCTAGGGTCTTTATTGAGAGAATAACATGTACATTATATCAATGCATATCAATCATAGCAAGCATGTCAATCATCACAAGAAGCAAAAGCATGAGAGACAATAGACACACAGAGTTTCTGTGGGGAGAACCCTAAGGTGAAAAACTCCACAACTTCCTCAGAGATAGATAGAGCAATGATACAACCAAAGTACACAGAGATAGACTCCTCTTAGTAGCTGATCCTCCTCCTCACATGTGCGCCACTTTCCAAGTGATAGAAGTGTGAGTTCTGAAGTGATCCAAATAGAGATCGGGAGATCTCTATTTATACTTGTCCTGACTGCCCAATAATATTATGGGGCCGACTTGTCTAGCTTAGCACAATAACCTCATGTTACATTAATCTGGGCTGACCCCTTACAAGGTGGTCTAATAACCCCTCGACATGTTAACACACTTGCGACACTTGTCAATACAAATGACGATACTTCCATATAGAGGAATAATACATCTCTATAGGAGTACAATAAATATATATATGAAATACATTCCGAAGTTACATATACATCAACACTCCGTCTTGACTAGGAAGGTATTTTCTCGACACATATCTTCTAGCACAAGTCTTCTTCTCTGGATCATTGTCATCGATGCATCGTCCTCGAATCATCGTCATCGTCACTACTGCTGCTATCTCGCTCAATCTCAGAATATACTCGTCATAGGAAGTTCTACAGAGCTAGCCCTTTTTCATGCTGGACGTAGGCCTAGCCTCCTTGTAGGTCTTCATCATCACTAGTCATACATAATATGGAAACCTCATGACTCATTACGTGTGTCGAAAAAACCTTGTAAGAGCATCCTAGGCCTTTTACGAGCACACAGCTCAACTTATCGAATCTCCCAGGATCTTTTACATGCCACTGCACAACCTGTCCATGACCACAAAGTATCAACCTAATACTCACCATACATCCACTTGATGTATATCATCACATGATCATCCTGATCATCATCATCTCTGCGAGCAAGCCATCAAGTAGGTACACCCTAGGACTGATTACACTGCCTCTGCAAAACCTGCAAGATCTCTTAGGACTGATTACACTACCTCTACAAAACTTTCCAGAGCATCTCAAGACTGATTATATGCCTCTACAAAACTTGTGTACCCAACTGTCACATCATCGTCTTCAAATCACCACATAGTCCACGGAGCACAACCCAGATGCACATCACACAGTCTCCAGTATGGGAGGACTTTCCTACCAGCATGTGAGACACAACACTTACATGAACAGCCAAGGGAGGAATTTCATACCACCATGCCGGAATGGCCCTAACACTTATGTCAATGGCCATGGGAGGACTTTCCTACCACCATGCCAGACTGGCCCCAGCCCTTACATCTTCACCATGGGAGGAATTTCCTACCACCATGTGAGAATGGCTCCAACCATTACATCCTACCATGGGAGGACTTTCCTACCGCCATGTAAGAATGGATCGGCCTTTACATCTATCAACATAGGAGGAATTTCCTACCACTATGCAAGAATGGCCCATGTGCATCTGTGTCTCCGAACTTCATCACTTCCCCTTGGAAGGCATCTCGATCTGAAGTACACCAAATCTCCCTCTGAAGTATTCAAACTTCACTCTGGACAGCGACTTGGTCAACACATCGGCTATCTACTCATCCATCGCAACATACAGGAGCTTCACTGCTCCTCTCTGTACCATATCCCTGATATAGTGGAACTTGATCTCAATGTGCTTCAACTTGTCATGGAACACTGGGTTCTCTGACAACTTCACACAACTCTGGTTGTCACAGTATATACAAGTAGCGCTCAACTGGAGATCAAACAAATCAGATAGTAGCTTCCTAAGCCATACTACCTCACAACTAGCCGAATAAGCTGCGACATACTCTACTTTGGTTGTACTAAGTGCCACCCAGGACTACTTCCTGCTAAACCAAGAGATCATACCGGATCCCATACTGAAGCAACACCCCAAAGTGCTCTTTCAATCAATGGCACTGCCTGCCCAATCCGAATCAACATAACCCTCCAAGTTAAACTTCTGATTCACATCATACTTGAGCCCATAATCAACTGTACCCTTCACGTACCTCAGAACATGCTTTACAGCTATCAGGTGAACATGTCTCGAATCTGTAAGATACTGGCTCAAGGTGTTCACTGCAAAGCAAATGTATGGTCTCGTATTCATCAGGTAGATCAAGGACCCAATCATCTGATGATACATCATAGCATCAACCGGCTCAGATGAAGCATCACACAGAAGCTTCAGGTTCGATGCCATAGGTGTGGCCATGGCCTTGCAGTCCATCATCCTGAACCTCTTCAGGATCTCTACTGCATACTTCCCTTGTCCAAGTAAGATTCCATTTGCACTCTGCCACACCTCCATACCAAGAAAGTATTGCATCATACCCAAGTCCTTCATCTCGAACTCTGCAGCAAGCTTCCTCTTCGTATCGACAATAAATCTATCCTCACCTGTTACAAAAATGTCATCCACATACAATAGTAGAATCACATGATTGCCTTCCTCAACCTTGTAGTAAAGGTTGGAATCCACTTTACTCTTGGTAAAGCCCAAACTAGATAGGAAGCCATCTATCCTGCCATACCAGGTCTTGGGTGCCTGTTTCAAACCATATAGGTATTTCTTCAGTTTGCACACATGAGTTCCTCTATCATGTGTCTCAAACCTGAGTGGCTGCTCCACATACACTTTCTCTTCAACTACACCATTCAAGAAAGCAGTCTTGAGGTCCATCTGGTGTACCTTCCATTTCGTCACTGCAGGCAGAGCAAGTACTGATCTAATGGAAGTGTACTTGGCCATAGGAGAAAAATTCTCTTCATAATCAATTCCTTCTTTCTGGGAGAATCCACGAGCTAGAAACCTAGCTTTGTATTTCTCTATGATGCCATCTGCAGCATGCTTGATCTTATAGATCCATTTGGAATTCACCACAGACTTCCCATCTATTCTTGGGATCACATCCCAAACATCATTCTTCATGATCGACTGATACTCTTCAACCATGGCATCCTTCCATTCTTTCTTTTATGCTGCTTCATCATAACTGGAAGGTTCTTTATCCATAATGTCACAGAGCAAAGAAACATAACTGGTATGTGATCTTGTCCTCTTCCTTTCTCTGTGTTCCTCTTCTGGAATGCCATATCTTTCTGCATCTTGGATGAGCTCTCTAGCCCATGTTGGTTTCCTCTTGTGAGAGTTCTTCTCATGAAGTGGATCTACAGGTTCTTGTGGATCTTCCATTTCACGGTCTTCTTTAGGAATTGCTTCATATATAGTGGTGTCTTGTGTTCTGGATATTCTGGGTTCTTCATTGTCTTCAACAGGTGTCTTTCTTGATTTGATGTAAGCTGAACCTTCATCAAATGTTACATCTCTGCTGATGTCAATCTTCTTGAATCCTAGAAAGTAGATTCTATAAGCCTTCGAGCTTTCACTGTAACCCACGAATATGCCCTTCTTTCCCGAAGGATCTAGCTTTGACCTCTTTTCTTTTGGGATGTGAGTGTATACTGGACAACCAAATATTCCGAGATGGCTAACTTCTGGTTTCTTACCAGTGAACACTTCTTCTGGTGTTTTGTTGTCAAGTATCTTATGAGGTGTTCTGTTCTGTACATACACAGCTATCCTGGCTGCTTCTGCCCATAAGTGCATAGGTAAATCTTGGTCATGAAGCATTGCCCTTGTTTCTTCCATGATTGTTCTATTCTTTCTTTCTGCAACCCCATTATGTTGTGGATTGTAAGGAGTAGTCAACTCCCTCTTAATCCCTGCATCACTACATAGTTTCTTGAAGTCTCCTGAAGTAAATTCTCCACCATTGTCAGATCTGAAGATCTTAATCTTCATGTCAGTTTGATTCTCTATCAAGTCTTTGAATTCCTTGAATTTATCAAACACTTCATCTTTGTTCTTCAAGAAGTAAACCCAAGTCTTCCTGGAGAAATCATCAATGAAAGAAACATAGTACACATACCCACTCAGAGAACTAGATGACATTGGACCACATACATCATAGTGGATGATTTCCAATATTCCTTTTGCCTTGCTTTCACTACTTGGAAATGTCTTCTTTGTGTTCTTTCCTTTTGCACAACCTTTGCAAATGCCTTCATGCTTTGTCTAGATTTCAGGAAGACCTTCCACTGCTTTTCTTGCATTTGGTAGTGCTCTATAATGCATGTGTGCAAGCCTTCTGTGCCAAAGTTCACTTGGCTCTACTGAGCCATGGACTATGGCTTGTTCTGGTTGGCCCTTTAGTTTGTACAATCCTCCCTCTTGCTCTCCAATTGCAACTGCATCATCTATAGTCTTACTCTTTGGCCACATTAGGACTTGGCCATCTATAAATGCAACCCTCATGCCTTTTGCATCCAATGCAGATATGGAGAGTAGATTCTTCTTGAGACCTGGAACATAAAGTACATCTTTCATCTTCATAGACTTTCCAGATTCTAGTTTATAGGAGGCTTCACCACTCCCTTTTATTGGATACTGGTAGTCATCCCCAAGTTTCACCTTGTGGGGTGAATCATGTTCAGATAGATTCACAAAGGATTCTTTGAATCCTATCATGTGTTTAGAAGCCCCACTATCTATAAGCCAATCATTACTTCCATGAGTAATGGTTCCAGTGAGAGAACAAATCAAAACATATTCTTCATCACTAGAAGAATCTTCACTATCTTCTCTAGCCCTCTTCCAGGGAGGTTCATCATCTTCTGCAGCATGAGCATGATGTCTTCTTTGAAGTTATTCTTCTTTTGAGGACCCTCTTTCTTATTCTTGGGACAATCTCTGGAATAGTATCCCTTCTCATCACATGTATAGCAATGGACATATGACATGTTTCTTTGACGTCTGGGACTACTTCTTTGATTCTGATGGTGATGTCTTTCTTTCTTGCCATGGTGGTGAGCTTTCTTATCACCATGTCTTTTGGAGTGAGCTATGAGAGCTTGGTCTTCATTTCCCATCTTCTCTTCTCGAGCTACAATTCGAGCTTCTTCCTATGAGCATTCTTCCCACGGCCTACTGAAGGTGATGAGTTTCTTCCTAGCACAAATTCCTTGGATGAAAGAATCGCATGACCTAGGAAGGCCATTAAGAGTGGTCATCACCTCTTCTCCATTCTCTATATCTTCACCCACAGCTTCAAGTTGTTCTTTTATCTGGGAGACCCTTGAGAAATATGACTGCATAGTTTTTGCATTTTGGATCTTGATATTCTTCAATTGATTCCTCAGGGTCATCTTCCGATTTATGTTCTTCCCTTCAAATAGTTTGGTCAAGGAATCAAACATCTTCTGTGGTGTCTTTAGGGATGACACATGGGGTATGAGATGATATTTGATAGAATCAACAATGATCCTCTTTTCCTTGACCAAGATCCTCTTGTGAAGAGTCTTATCCTCTTTTCCCTCTGGGATAGGGACCTCTTCACTTATATAAGTGTCCAACTCAATTTATTTGAGGATTAACCCAATCCTATACTTCCATGCACGGAAGTTATTAGCCCCTTCAAGCTTATCGTCAAGCTTGGTGTGGTGAGACATCTTAAAGAGTACTTCAAATGGAAATAGAAGAGATTTTAGGTCTTTCCAGTTGATTTGCTGAAAACTAGATCTAGTGTTGGATTAGGGTTTGTCAGAGAACCCCTAAAATTTCAAAATTTGAGTTTCAACTTTCTGAAAGGATAGAAAGATGCACCTTGATGAACTGATCATCCTGGTATATTCAGAAATTGAGATCTGCAAAGTTTCACCCTTCAGAAATGCCTTTTAGTCTTTCCAGATTCACTAAGGAGAACCCTGAATTAGGGTTTGAGTTTCCCGAAGATTTACCCAACCAAAAATCTCGATCCAAATCTCTAAGCTTTGATTTTTCCAAGGCGCTTCCATCTATGTCTTCATATTTCAGAAATTACTATTTTTGTGGAAACCCTAATTTTTAGGGTCAAAATTGAAACACCTCAGAATTGAATTCTGATTGGACAGATAGATTCACCTTGCTGAGGAGAGTCAATCTATCATTTTACTTTTCCAAAATATGTGGAGAGAAACCCAAAAACAAGAAGCCCTAGCTTCCGCAACTGCACAGTGTCTTCTTCTCAGGTTAGCTCTGATACCATGTTAGATTTTGAGCATTAATTAAATATACTCTAGGATATTTATTGAGAGAATAACATGTATAGCACATCAATGCATATCAATCATAGAAAGCATGCCAATCATCACAAGAAGCAAAAGCATGAGAGACAATAGACACACAAAGTTTTTGTGGGGAAAACCCTAAGGTGAAAAACCCCACAACTTCCTCAGAGATAGATAGAGCAATGATACAACCAAAGTACACAGAGATAGACTCCTCCTAGTAGTTGATCCTCCTCCGCACATGTGCGCTACTTTCTGAGTGATGGAAGTGTGAGTTCTGAAGTGATCCAAATAGAGATCGAGAGATCTCTATTTATACTTGTCCTGACTGCCCAATAATCTTATGGGGTCGACTTGTCTAGCTTAGCCCAATAACCTCATGTTACATTAATCTGGGCCGACCCCTTACAAGGTATTCTAATAACCCATCGGAAAGTTAACACACTTGCAGCACTTGTCAATACAAATGATGATACTTCCATATATAGGAATAATACATCTCGAGTACAATAAATATATATATGAAATACATTCCGAAGTTACATATACATCAACAGAAAATACCCTGCAAAAAGCACAGGGATTTGACAGAGTTGGTCATGGAGAGAACACTATGAGGAGCAAATACCATAAGGGATTTATAGAGAAGATTGTGAGGATACTAATAGAGACATAAACGGGGCACAATGTCTTCGGTAAGCCATACCCAATTCCTCTATTTGGAGTTCTTTTCAATAAAAACATGATTTGGTTTTCTTCTGTGAATTGGAAACCTAGGTTTGAATTTATCTTGGATTTGGTGGTTTTCTTCATTGTACAAATTACTCTATCTAAGCCTAATTGTTTTGTGACATCTAAGGCTATTAATGAGTGAGAGGATTAGAATCATACAAGGAATTATGTAGATGCAGATATTGAAGTTCAAGGGTAATATAAAATGGTGGGGTAATATGATCAATCCCCGGGTAGGTTTCTTAATACTACCTTTGGAGAGTCATCTTAGAGGTTTATCAGGTAAGCTTGGATGGGGGTTTTGTGACTTAGGATCATCAAATTGGATATTTGATGGGATGACCTATCTTGGGTTTGTTGAGGTATAGGATCCTATATTTGAAGATGTTATTTAAAACCTAGGAAGGTCAAAACCTATTTTTTATCAACAAGATACTTCAAAACTTCAAAAAGAGGCATGTGAATTTTAATTTTACTCAACTCATACCTAATATCAAAGGAAGAAAGAGGAGGAAGACTAGCTTCAGCCATTTTGGAAACACGTGTGGACTTCAGGAAAATGAAATTGTGTTTTGCATGCACCTTATTTTGATATGTTGCTTTCAATTAAACTCTAATGGGGATTGTTGGTTTCTTGAAATTGGTTTCCTTAATCCTTTGTTCTTTCCTAACTAGAAACATTTGGGCATCTCCCATTTGTTATTACCAAGTTGCTTAATGGAATTCTTCTCTCCTATAATTAGAAAAGTTTGGTCTAGGCCCTAGGTCATAATTCCTCTTCACCTCTACCATTAGATCGTTTGTTACCATTTGGAGTTTAGTATGAGAGAGGATGAAGGGGTCATCCTCCCCATGGGAAATTTCTTCTTCATGGGGATCTTTTTCTTCTCTAGACATCAATAAACTTTTAGATCCAAGATGGACATAGCTAGGATCCTCAATCGCTTTGTATCATAGGTGGAACAACATATTTGGGTCTAAAGGTGCATCAAGCAACTTTTCATCTCTTGGATCATAATGAGAAGGAAAATATTCCATTATGTTTACTTATGTGCTGTAATACTAGGGTAAATTTGCATTTCTTTCCTTAACTCTGTTTGAGGTGTAGGGGGGGCATTCTAAACTAGGGTTTACCTTTGATACATGGATTTTCTCTAGAAGTTTGTTCCACAATAGAATGGGTAGACTATCCTTTCTTCACCATGGTAAGATCATTGGTCGTATACTTGAGGAGCTTATGACCTCTTCAAGTGTCACGAGGTCTTGTCGAGAGGAGGACACCTCAAGCTCCTTGCCCCTCCTTCACTCAATATATTCTCTCCTATTAGGAGGATCCAATCTAATATCCAATTAATTTCTTAAACCTTTCATGTTTCTCTCCAAGTCTTCTCCATAATTAAATAAGGTCTCTAGGTCAGGTAATCATCGTTCTCTTAAATGGAAAGCAAAGTTACCCTTAAAAAAGGTACCATGTGATACTATAGTAGAATTTTTTGACGGCTTAGTTGCATCAAGAATGCAAGGGTACAATTTTCATAACCTACTTGTGAATTATTGAACAAGTTTACCATTAATCCTTTTTAGAGTGTTCAACTCAGTTACATGGTATATGTTGTATTTATTGATAACACATTTCTTCATAAATTTCTCGATGAACTACCACTAATAAGTTGTGAAATTTTGTGCAGATTCATAAACCATTTCCTTTCTTCCCCTTCCAAATAATGGGAAAACGTTGTATCCCTTGGTGGAGAAGTTATCCATGCAATCTTGGAAATTTGTAAGATGGTCTTCTGTAATCAAGCAATTCTCACCATTAAACTTAGGTAAAACTTTTAAATATCAATCTAGTAAATGTCCCATTAGATTTGTAGAGGGTGAAACCAAAGGTTTAAACCTAGTAGCAAACCAAGTATTTTGGTAGCTACTTTCCTATCTATGTCCTCCACTCTATTTCTATTTTATTTTTAGTGCAACATCTACAATGAGCTTTGCACATCTCAGAGTATTTGTTGCATAATTGATTTCCCCTTTATGATGTTGGAAAGGGGAATTCTAGGAGCCTAACATGCACACCATCATCTTTGACAATACAAGCCTCTATAATGAAAAACACAGTCTCTGCAGTAGCTACTATGATATAATTTAAACAGTACAAGGTGCAGGTCTAAGGTCTCTGCAAATAGCTTACAGTATAGTGCTTTCTCAGTGCAATAATGATTTTGGAATTAAAGCTTTCTATGATAGCAGATGCAAGTCATGTCAGCTCACAAATGAGGTCAAAAAATAAAAATCCAGCTATATGTGGGGAGAGGATTATAATAAGGGTGCAGCTTGCTCCACATCACAAAGGAAAACCCTTCAAAAACACTAGATCACTCCTTTGACAACAATATGACTCATTTGAAAGTGGACCGTCCCTTCCATTTGGCATCAAAATGCTAGATAATGTCTTAGAGTGGAGTAATGTTGCTTATTTGTGCTGCTACAGGTCTGCTCAAGGCTCCAAACGTTCAAGGCTCTTTGACTGTTGTTTCAACTTTTTGGCACAATTTTTACTTCAAAGACTAAAACAGATCTATATAACTATATTGTTGTTTGAGGGCACACAATAAACCCAGACTGTCCTAAACAACATGCAACTAAGAATTCAAGTATCTTACCACTACTGCCGATGCCCAAAAATGAAATTTAACATTCAAATTTGGCCCATAACTCACCAATGCTAATTTTTTGTTGTTGTTCATCACTTTTTAGGGCTGCAACATGGCTAGAATGGAGGTAGTAGTGATCAGGTTTGATAAATGACCTTCTTTAGCATTGTTTTAATAGTTGAGATATTCCCAGATCTCAACGTCATTTTTTTTTAACTTCAAAACATGCCCGGATTGAAAGTTGAGGTTGTTTGAGGGCTAAGAAATGCCCAAAATTACCTCTTAGGGGGGCCTATTGATGGTGGAAATTGTTCCCATAACCTCCCAAAAACCACCCAAACTTTGACATACTATTTCCTTTGCTTCTTTTCATACTCAACAATTGAATTAACCCAACATGATTCAAACATCCATATGCTCCATGAAGTTATGAACATCCATCTACAACATCATTGTTAGGGCATCATCAAAGTACTAAGGAATGAACCAACAAAACATCATCATGGCATGTCACCCCCTCAAGAGTGATCAAAATCACATGTGGACACCCATACAAAATGGGGGTTAATAATAGGCTTCAATTGCGGGATGTATGCTTGATCTTGGAAAGGAGAGCATACAAGAACCCCAAAATCTTTGCAAGTAACTTGTGGGATTTGACCATCAAAAGCAAGAAAATCAACACACATCACATCATTGTTTTTCTTTACAACAACACATCAAATGTTGATGCAAGAGCTTATTTATCCTACCTACCTACTCCAAGCATGATGAAATGAGCATGTCAAGTAAAATCATACAATCAAAGAAGCCATCTTAGCATACCATCCATGTTAGGGATTCTCCCTTTGTCTTTGGCAATAGAACAAGACAAGACAACATCACTAATGAGTTGAGTACATGTAATTATTTTCATGGAAATAGGGATGAAAAGATACATAAAACCATGAACAAAGATGTCTCCAATTTCTTGCCACATAAGATCATGAACAAAGATGTCTTCAAACCCTTTCCAAGGAGAATAACTCTTTTCACGAGCTCATTCTATCCAATAATGGATAGGGCTTCAGTACCCACCTTCTTCAGCACATAACTTCTCTTCAAAACATGTTTGTTGCCCCAAACCATCATCAAAAACTATAGAACCTTGAAATATATGGCTGGAAAAGATGCCTCAAATCTTCCCTAGGAGAAGGCAAAGTTTGTTGCTCCATATCTGCCATAGGAAAGGGAAAATCCCATTGTTTTGGACCTTCATTAAAGTGTTCTTCTTGATGTGCCAAACCCCCAACAATACATGATACAAATGGATGAAAATAATGGCCCAAATTCACCCTAGGAGAGGGTAAATCAAGAAGTCCAAAATCTACATCATAAGCCTCATGCAACCATATTTCATTATCACGAGTGAGCAAGGATGGATGAAAGTGATCATAAGAGATCTCTCACCCATATCATGATCAAAATTATGAAAATGTATATCATCATATCCATGGCCACCATCTTCATTATAATAACAAAGATCCTCAATCAAAAAGATCCTCAAATCTATCATCCTCAAAATGTTTGTCTTCAATAGCAAGAGGAAAAGGAGAGCTCACCAACTCCTCATCACCATGAGGAGAACAAGGAGATGCATCCATACCATCATCAGCTAGGTATTCAATATGATCTTCGATTGACAAGTGAAGTGGCTCTTCAATAAGGACTTGTACAAATTGGACCTAAATATGATGTATGGATTTACAACAACTTTCCAATAGTATATCATATGTGCAGTTTTGACCCCAAATTGTTGAGAACGTGCCTTTTCAAATTCATGGCTCTTTTTGAGGGAGTAGTTTGGTGATAGAGGTTTAGGGTTCAAAAATTATTGTTGAAAAGCTCTAAATTAAAAAATTAGGAATTTCATGTTGTATCTAACTCCAACACCTTTTTTATGATACCTCATTGGCCCCATTCCAAAATTGTATGACCTAGCTATAGCTATCCGAAATATCTATATGCATTACCAGGGAAAAGAAACTTGCATGATTGTGTTTCAAGTATTGAAACCATGCTTGCTAGAAACCATGAGCCATGAATGATGTTTTCGGTATTGAAAATTCAATTACAACATGTTCTATCATTTCAATGATTGTAGGTACCACCAAATAGGTACTTGTTAGATCTATCTTCATCAAGTGAGGAAGATAGACTAGAAGAGGTTGAAAGCGAGACGTCTAATACAAGATCTAATAGGTCAAGATCAACTAGAGGTGAAAAGGTAAGGAGAAAATTTTGCAGATGCATGGAACTTTTTGTTTCTGAAGGAGGATCATGTGGTTATGATAACGAGTGCATAGGTGACATTGAGTTGCCCCTGAGGTATAGACATCTTGTCAAACAATGGCTACCCAAGGAGCTACCCCAAGTGGAAACAGATTTCTTCCTCAATGGGAGGACTTATCGCATTGCTCCATCCTCTTTACATGGACTGGGGCTATTTTCTATGGATGGCATAAATGTGTCATATGTCACTGAAATTGAATTGATGGAGTATGTTCGTCCATGCTACAAATACAATGACTGGTTGTTGTTGGTCCGATATACGCCAAGTATGCGGACATCCAAAGTGGCAACAAATTATTGTCAGCTACTAGACAACAATCTGAACAAAGGAGAAACTGGGTATATTGATGGAAGGCCAAAAGCTTCAGGAAATGTCGCAGGGTTTATAAATAGCACACGACCAGGGTCAACACATAAGCTACCCAATTTCCTATTTGAGGGGCGTGAAGGAAATTGTGTATTCGTATGTGCAACAAAATCAATAGCTGCAGGTGAAGAGTTGTTGATCGATTACGGTTTGAATTGAACATATGCGGAGGTTTCTATTATGGGGGTAAGTTTCTTATACAACATTTAACTCAACCTTTGATCGATGACTTGTTATTTTTCTCTTGCATCAAGTTTATTTATGTCATGCTTTTTATAATATACACATGGTTAATTATATGTCATGCTTTTCATTAATCATGTTTAGGAGACATTGTTATATATGTAATTTTCATTTTTAATATGTCTTAATTTTTATATTGTGGCAGGGTGATCGTGGCCATATGCCACAAGCTAGTCGTGGAAAGTCACCAATGGTGACGGATGAGGTAAATGTTAGTTTAATAGTACATAATAACATAAATGTAAAAGTAACTACAACTCATGATTATATTACATCTGTTCACATTTGACATTTTTTTTATATTGAGCTCAATATTTCAATATGATATCATTCTTATTGTATTGTGGCAGGGGGTCGGTACTATGAGCACACCTAGAGCTTCTGGACAGGTAAAGTTGACTCTCATAGTAACAATAAAGTTTTTTTTTATATTAATCAAGTTTATTATACATGGTTCAATAATTAGTTATCGATATTAATATGTCTTGCTTATTGTATTGTGGCAGGGTGACTATGGGAAGGCACCAATGTCATCGCATCAGGTAAATGATAGCGTAATAGTACCTAAACATGATTATAGTACTTTTTTTTGTTATTATATGCATTATATATTTTTTACGTGATTTTTTTATTGACGTTTGTAGAGCACACCACATCAAGGTGATCAAGTAGAGATACGTTATTCAACCAATCCAATGGTTACTGTGAAAATGGATTTGAATAAGTGCAATGACAACCTTCTTGAACTGATTTTAATCGATCCAATGACTAAAGAAATACAAGCAAAAATTGATGAATTGAGGAGAAAGATAAAAAAATATGCAGTAAGTGGCATCTTTGAAAGTTTTTATGAACTACATATATTCATTTATGTTATTTTAGTTCTCTTTCTTTGATATGTTCTAATCAATTGAAGTTGTATTCCTTAGAGTTTTTAGGAGCCAAAACCCGTGTGTCAAGAACATACTACAGAGGGCGGTATAGTTAGTAGCAATTCTTCAACACTTCGTAAATCTACTGAACCAATGAGGCTATTTTCCACTCCTACACGACAGGTCACTTTAGATGCCATGCACTCAATGGATGTTGGAGGTGAAGATGTTCCTTCAAACACTGCTACTCCACATGATGATAGAGAGGATGGTGGCACCAATTGTGATAGTTGCTCTCCTGGCTCAATGTATGTGGTTAGCAAGGGATCATTACCTGTTAGATTCTTGGTGGATGGTGAGTGTATTCCAATCAAGATATCGAAGATTGCAGGCATTATTTAATTTATTATGTGTTTTTTATTCATGTAATTCAAAGCCACATAACTCAACCTAGTTTTAATTAATGATCATATGTTTTTTGCAGGAAATAATGTCTTTTATAAGAACCTGCATGAAAAGGTGTTATATATTTTTGGGCCCACCATTCGTACACAGTGGAATGCCCAAAATGACAAATTGAAAGATGATTTGATGAACGACATGGTCATCTTGTTTGGTGAAACCTTCAACAAAAAAGGTGCCACCGCAGCAGCTGGCTTAAATTTGAAATATGTCAGGGAAGATTATAGGGACAATCTGCAAATTAACCATAAGTATGAGCATCCTCCGATGGTTCTAGAGAAGGAGTGGAAGGTGGTCATGGAGGATGCAAAGGAGCAGGTAGCGAGAAAACAAGGAAAGACTAAGCTAATTAGTTCAAGAAGGTATGGCACATATCATATTTTTTTAAAACTTTTAAATATATTTAAGTTGCAATATCTAACGTATTTGGAACCTTTCATAGGCTTCCTGACACATCTAAAGCAACAAAGGAAAGAATGGTAAAACATGGGCAGCACAAACTAGACTAGGGTGGATATCAGAAGCTAAGGGCATGAATTGTAATAATCATTTGATCATTATCTATAGCCAACAATTAATTGATTTTTCTAACAAGCACTTTACATGTTGTTATGCATTGCAGGGAAATTTTTTTGTTTGATGAATCCATTGAGGAAGACTTGAAGCTCGGCTTTAGGTACGGTTTTTAGCATGTGATGGAACATCGAAAAAGATTGGGGCAAACCCTAGTTTCCCCATTGATTCACTCTGAGGTAAATAAAATCAATAAGGACATCATTAAAATGAACTTGCATAATCTATCCACCTCCACCCCCTCCTAATTGACGTACCAGAAGTATGGTGCGGGAGTGCTTATCCACACAATCAATGGAAAAAGAGGGCACAACAACTACAATGGGGCAAGACACCGAAGATGAAGTCCCCCTCTTACAATTTATGAGAAAAAGACCAAAACATAAAAAAATGTAGTTGTAAACATTTAAGATTTGTATTTGACTGAGTGAAGCTATGAACTCTTTTCAGTTTTGTAACAAGTTTATTGATCTAGTCGTTTCATGGTGATATTTTGGAATTGAGGTTTCTCATCTGTATGTTATTGCTCAGATCATATGTTTGAATATGTGTGACCTATTTAGATGACTATGGTTATCCTCAAGGGACTGGCCACCCCTTCCTGAGTTAACCTGATGAATAGGAGATGACCATATCGTTTATAATTGGTTTACTGTTGTTAATGCTTTTGTTTTTCAGTACTTTAATGATTTATGTAGCTCTATGTTCGATAGTACTATGCTGATTAGAACAATTAATATAACTATGTTTGTGCTTTTTGAAATTTATATGCCAAATGTTTGTTCACTTTTTTGCATAGCTTATTATTGAATATGTGTGACATCTTCCAAGGAATATGGTTATCATCAAGGGGCTGGCCACCCCTTGTTGAGTTAACCTGAAGAAGATGAGATGACCACATGAACTTCCTTATCCTGGGATGATGATTATGAGCTTCCTCTCATTGCATGAGACACATGAGACCTATGACCACAGACAGTTCAGAAGGCTGTGTAACCTACCTTTGATAATGACTTGATGTGCATGAGCCTAGCATGACATCATGTTGCGTTATTATGATACGTTGACTTGCATGTTTACTTGTATGTGATGTTTATCCTTGCATGTTTACTTGACTTGCATCTTTAGCCTTGCATTTTTACTTGTATGTGATGTTTAGCCTTTCATGTTTACTTGTATGTGATGTTTAGCCTTGCATGGTTCATGACGCTTGGTTCATGATGGTTACTTGACTTGCATGTTTACATTGACTTGCATGTTTACTTGTATGGGATGATCTTTTTTAGGGTCTTTTCCAGTTCAGTGTTCTCTCCTTTAACATGTATGTTGGTCTAGTTGAGTCTCATGCAACTAACCTAACACTAAGAGGTTGAAGTCTGAGGATAAGGGAGGTATGCGCCAACCTCTGAATAAATTTTCTTTCTCCTTAGTCATTTCAGCATTGCAAATGATAATGTGACATGTCCACAATAATGAATTTGTTTGTCTTCTCAGCGTCAATGGGCATGCTATAGTTTCCATCTTCAAATGCAACTCAAAATAGCAGTGCAATTATTTAATTTTTTTAATTCCTTATATTGCTAATATGTTTATTTGTATATGATTAACTGACATCTTCGTACATTGCAAGCTATTTGTGACTTTAATGGATGTGCATTTGTATTGTTTTGGATCTATCTAGCAGTCCCTTTGATGGCTTGACCTATTTATGGTGACATGTTGGACATTAATAATATTATCTTATCTCATCTTATCTTATCTTATCTTATCTTTCATGGCTTAAACCTTCTATACCCTAATATATGCTTCAGTTCTTTTAAACTATACAAAAATATCAAGAAGAACTAAGTAAATTTATGACCTTGTTTTGTAGACTTGAGGTAGCCTTTTACTGTAGTTCAGATTCTTTGTTGTCACTGGATCCTCAAAGCAGGAATTGGATGACATTGCATTCACATTGCATGTACTTCTTTCAAAATTAATATTTTTGTTCTTATATTAATCTATTTTCTCTTTCTTAATAGACCACCTTTGCTTGATATGATAAGTAGCTACTATAGTTAAAGTTATGAGCACTTTATGAATTTATCTTGTTGTTTTTAAAATCTCATTGGAATATATTTTTCAGTTGGGTGAAGACATCTAAATCCAAACATCAATGATCAGAAGTTTTGCCTGGCAGGCATGCTTATAAGTTTGTTGTCTTCCATCAATTAGTGTTTAGACAATGAGCTAAATACTGAGTTATGAAGTGTTTGAGCCATGAGCAATTATAGATGATTGACAATCTTAGAATGTGGCTGAGTCGTATATGATAACCATTAGTCAATATGCAATTTATGTCTAAAGTAAATGATGCACATTACAAACTACATCAATAGTTATAGCCATAGAGGTCATGTAGATGTATTAAGCTCTTTTTATTTCTAATCATCAGTGTTGACCCAAGTAAATATTGTTTCCGGAGTATCTTTATCTGTTTAGTTATACAAAGAATTTTCTTGCTCTTGTATGAACCTTAAATGAAATAATATAGTTCGAGGGATTGCATGGCATTCAGTACTTCTATATCTTAATTTTTAACCCCTTGCATGAATGGAGAGTAAGATCATGATCCCTTGCATCAAGATTGCTATTCAGGTAAGATCATGACTAAATTATAAATTTAAGTTTGCCATGTGGTTGGAAATTGAATATGATTGCTACCATTTTTTCAAGTGACAAGCTTGTGGAGTTTTGTACAGGAGTCACTGTTGAAACTTTCTGTGCAGACATAGCATTTTGGCAGAAGCAAGTTAGTGAATATTGGAAGCTTATGAATGTGAGTAAATATGATATTCAAAATGTAATGGATATGAACTCTTTCTATGGTGGATTTTCTATTTCTTTAAGCATAAAACCAGTGTGGGTGATGAACATAATTCCTCCGAGCTTGAGGAATACTTTACCTACTATCTATAACAAAGGCTTGATTGGAACTTTTCATGATTGGTCATTAGCTTTGATTTCTTGTTCCAATTAATATTCCAATGATCATTTTAGGTTTTTTTGAATTTATGCATCGGCCTTATATTATGGGAAAGGAAATGCAGACTAATTCTTTAGATTGCATTGTAGGTGTGAGCCATTTTCAACTTATGCACATACATATGATTTGCTTCATGCATTCCAACTGTTCTCACACTACAGAGGTGATGGTAAAGGTTTCCAAATAGAAGACATTATACTGGAGGTGGATCGCATTCTTCTCCCACAGGTATGTTTTTTCATGTTGCACATTTTTAGTTCTAATTCTTGGCATTAAAGTAATCTTTTGGGAACGGGTGTAAGAAAGAGGGGTCACCTCCATCATACAAGGAATAAATGCGAAGTTAAATGCTCATATTTCCACATAGAAACCATCAAGCATCTAGAATCCCTCCAAGTGTAAAAATTTCTCCAGAATGTAGGAAAATATCCAAGATAAGTCTCTAGAAGAGGGATGTTTTCATCCACAAGGAAATCAACATAGCTTCAAAGGCTAGCACTACAAAGAAGAGGCCCACAACATAATGAACAAACCCTAGATGCCCTCAAATGGAAAAATGTCCAAGGGGATGGCCCCATCTAGAAGGCTCAATTCAAGCTGTCCTCCAAATCACCCAAGGCCCACAAGTAACCTCCAATGCACAACAATCCTTCTTAAGTTCTTACCCTCCAAATCAGCCAATCCTATTGTTCATCATTGATTTGATGCACAAATTTGGAGGTTGAAGGTTTCTCTCATGACCAGGTTTGCTCAGATTTGAAGAGTCAAACATTTTGCTATTTTTCCGCATCCAGAGGGCTACTGAGATTGGAGAAATAGGGCTATTTACATGCCCAGAACTGACCATAATTCAAGATTTAATCCTATAAGGGGTAGGATAGTCCTCAGAATTGCCCATATTTCTCAGAAACTAGACCAGAAATACGTCATATGCATATGTTTAGTGCCATGTAATCACATAAATTAACAAGATGATATACATATAACAATGAATAGTGAAAGCACAAACACCAAATAAGGAAATTGACCTTGATGGTCAGTAAATGGATTGGAACTGTCTTACATTAAATGTCTCAAGAATGGACCATATGTTGTCCCAATTACCTCTTCCACTCAACTGGTGCTATTATGATTTATTATAGCAATATTAATTTGAAGAGATGATGACACAACCTTCTAGTCAACTCTATCCAGTACAATAACTCTTCCCATCAATGTATACAACCACCCAAATGCAATAGAGTGCTGCCCAAAAATGTAAATATATGCCCAACACTGAAGGAAGCACTATCTAGAAGCAAGAATACTCTCTATGAGTGGTTTATGGACTGCCCACTATGCATGTGAATATCCCCAACAACAATACCCTGCTCAGAAAACTAATGTTTATGCCCAGGACTTATAATAACAAAAAATAGAAGATCATATTATGGTTTACAAAAGTTGCATCTTAGTGTCATTTTGTCATGTCATGCTATTCTATCCCATTGTTGTTTAAAAAAAGACACAAATAAATTTTGTATTTTTTTGCATATTTTTTTCCAATGAAAATATCAAGATATCATGTTTCTTTATGGTCAAAATGTTGCCATTATTAGTCTTTTAAAATTGATAGCTTTATTTGGCAATGTTTTCCTTGTTAGAATCTATGTTGCTATGCTTTTATTTTTGTTTCTTGTTTAATTTAAGCTTGAATTCTTCATTTTTTACCATGATTTTGTTTCCTTAAGCATGTATATATTGCTTTGAACATGTCATTTACATCTCAGTAGTTTTATTTGTTTTATTTGCAGGTTCCCAATGAGCAGAAATTTCCTTCACTTTATCTTTTAGATGGAATTGTAAATTAAATAGTGGGGACTACATCAAATACTTTGAAGCTCAGCCTCCTAAGGTGAGACATTATGTTTCGGTGATTTTATGTCACCTTTCTGTAATTTTGGGAATTGCCTTATCATATTTGAAGATTTGTATTATGTTTTTTACTTCATGAAATCTAAATGTATCACTTAAAAACTCACTCATTGTTGGCCTTCAACTTTCTGTAATTTTACTCTTATGTGGTGATGTTTCAATTTTGCTTCTCTGAAAATGTTTTGCATGTCATAAATGCAAGTTAACCCTAGTTCCTAGGATGCAATGCATTTTAAATCTATTTTAATCCTTATGTGTCAATGTTTCAATTTTGCTTCTTTGAAGGTGTTTTGCAAGTCATATACACAAGCTAATCCTATTTCCTATCATGCAATGCAACATATTTTCTGGACATGGGGGAGAGTATTTCATTCTTCACCTCTCTATATTATCGAGGTGTGTCTCTAGTTTCTTCTGCTGCAAATGGTCCATCCTTTGGCACTACATGTTCAATACAACTGAAGGCTCAAGATCATCGTCCATGTCCCGACATCCATGTAAATCCAAAGTATTTGAAGGCTATGAAAAAATTTGAACAATCAAGCATGGTGGGTAGCTTTACCCACAGGCTGCATTAGAGAATGTTATTTTTAAGTGCATTCAATATTGAGTTTCCATTTGAAACACTTGGGCTATTGATGTTATCTATGCAATCAGATACATCTCTATGTAGCATAGTCTCGTATTAGATATTGGGTCACCTAAGCTAAAATCTATGTCAAGATTTGCCATAGGTGACCCAATATGAGATTGTGCTACATAGAGATGTATCAAATTTTCCATGGGTGACCCAATATGCATAGACTCTAGGCATGAATTTTGTAGATAAGGTTTTATGAGTTTACTTCAATGAACAAATCTTTGATATCTAGATATATGGCAGCAGCTCAAATATCCCTTGTAGTGGTTAGGGATTCCAATATATTTTTAGTTTTCTTCACATCGTTTCATGCAAGCATATAGATGGGGTAGTCATAAAAAATTATGATGATATCTCCTAACAATTTTATTCTGGAGTCACATGAGGCCCCTTTAAAATTTAGCTTAAAAAAATAGGGGCGAGGTATTTCTATAAATCCTTGTCAGATTATTCTATCCCTATTTAGTTAGCTTCTTTCTTTTACCTCTAGATGGAGGCCCCCCACGTCTCCACTTTCTTGCATCCATCCTTAAATACCATTAGGTATTCCTCCTTTCAGATTTATTTTGATATGGTTTCACATATGCCTCAAAGATACCTTTAGGGTTAAATTACTAATATGACAACTTTTTTTCCTGAAGTTTCTTTTAAGATAAATGTTCCAAAGGAAAAATACTGCAATGATTTCCCATGTCATGTTTAACAGATTTAATTTGAAACCCCCATTGGGCCAATTTACAAGAAATTTATTGACATCAGTGAATTATCCGATGCTCCTTCTCATTTTCTCCTTCCCAACAAAAGTTAACCAAATTACAATGGAGGAATGGATGCTTTAAGTTTTCCCATGTCAATGGAGGAAAAATACTGCAATGATTTCCCATGTCATGTTTAACAGATTTAATTTGAAACCCCCATTGGGCCAATTTAAAAGAAATTTATTGACATCAGTGAATTATCCGATGCTTCTTCTCATTTGCTCCTTCCCAACAAAAGTTAACCAAATTACAATGGAGGAATGGATGCTTTAAGTTTTCAACATCCCACTGGCATAAAACATATCTGTAGGTTCCCTTCTATCCTCTATTTCATAGGTTTTCCAATATTAAAATGACTCTCCTAGCTACTGACCAAAGGACAACTGATTTCTTTGGCCACATATCTGAATTCAAGATTTGACCTTCTGTACTATTAGATAATTATAGGAAAGCTTGATTGGGTTGCGTCCTGAAATTGATTTGCCCCTCCTAAGAGCATATCTGTTCTTGGAAGGCATGATTATTTTCTTTGAAATTTCCCAAAGGAGGGATTTCAATCCTACATTGTTCCTTCTGGCCATTGGGATGGGGATTTCCATTTTCTCATTGTCTAGGAATTGGAAGTTTCTTGGATAATTTTCTATCAAATATTACAGATTAGCTAGGAATAGGTGGAAATGTTCATATTGTCTAGTATCAATTGATAATCTCAAAGTTGTTTTCATGAAATAAATATTCCAACAATTTTGACACATTCTCTAGCTCACCTTTATCCTTATGGCCTAATGAACTACGAAATAGTAATCTTAGTATCTTGGCAATATTGGGTTTCAATGAGACTCTCTTTGATCCACAAGAAAATATTTTGTAGGTGAAAACCTATCTTTGAATATCCTGATCAGAAATGTAGCATTAGACATGAATCTTGAGAAATTGTCATGGACCTAGACTCTTTCATTAGAGATAACTAATATTAGGTTTATTCCATATTACAAGGAAATATTTCCTCTCTTCTAAGATAGTACATAAAAAGGAGATATTTAGAGGGCCATTTACATACTTTTTATTGCCTTTATTTAAATGATCTATATGTGCTTCTGGGAAGGGTATTCCTTGTAATATTTAAAACGTTTTACAACTATTTCCATTATGATCTATAGCCTAGGGTTGTGTGCTAATGATTGTAAGATATCATTATTTGATGATTTAGTATCCAATTCTAGAAGGAAATGCAAGACGAGGTCCAATTATATGGGAAAATGGGTTTTTTTAGTCCTTATTGATATAGTACCAATGTTGGTTTCTTATGTGGACCCTTAATTCTTTCAATCTCAACCTATAAGTCATTGGTCTGTTACAATGGTACTATGAAGAGATGCCCTTTTAGCTCATTCTAGACTAGGGATATGAATTCTTGTTGTGTAGAAAACCTTGTCAAAGGAAGAAGCACAAAGTTCATCCTTACCTAAATAAGAGCTATAGAAAGGGCAATTAGTTACCAATTGGGTTAACTTCACTTGAAAATTATACATTAACAATAAAATACAACTTACATAAGGAGATATAGGGACATAGTTATGGAATTTAGATGGTTGGTCTAATGGACATAATATTCTTGCAGTGTCACAGTACCCAAATCACATGGCCCTATCACAATTCTAGTGTCAGTCCATCCATATAGGGCCTAATATTGAGTTGCATGTTGAACATGCTATCACATGGGAATATTGTTCAACTTATTAAAGCATTGTGCAAATATTGCACATCTTGACTTAGACAGTAACATATTATTTACATGATCCCTCCTAACTTGAGCTTCCCTATTCCATACTAATCACACTATTTTTTTAAAATGCTTCATAAATTACCTCAAAGGACAAATAGGTACAACATAGTTCAAGATAGTTACATCATACAAACAACAAGGAAACTAGGAAGTTCCATACTATTTATCATGTAATGAATACCACTTAATAATTATTTCATGGTCTAGGTCCCTGCTACAATCAATGTTTTAATAACCGGAACCGGGAATCAAACCGGTCAGGGGTCAACTCAGACCGGAACCAGAACCGGTAATGAACTAGAGCAGTTTGATTTCAATGAACTAGACTATTAAAAAATACAAAAAAAATTACAGATTGGCTAATATGATGGAATCTGATGTCTCTTGCAAGATATTGCACCAAATGAATTCATACCATAGAGTTCCTTTGTACTTGATACCACCAAAATACTACTGTAGACCATACAAGACATCAAATATAATACTCATTCACTGTGTATTTGGTTGACATCTTTTAGCAAACATTTAGAGTACCACTGGCTGTAGATGGCTCTAAATAATACTAGCATGGAATTTACATAAACACTTTGATGCTAAGCTGTTGTGAGATTCCTTCTGTCTTAAGGATTGTGTAGCTTCTATATTTTAACTTAGGAATCCGCTGCACTAAATAGAGTTCCTGTAGGTTTCCTTAGTGTGTATGAAAATTCTCTTGTAATTGTTTTCAAGAGTCTTGTAGCATATAGAACTCCTCCAACATTTATGTCACAAATTTCAATACAACAGAGGAGCTATTTATGCCAACTAAATTAGGGAGTATGCCACTTCAATGTCATAATTATTTATCGACCATAAATCTGATTATAAATAGAAGTATTTAATCAACAAAGATATGTTTACACAGTAGTTTCCAGAACTGAGATTTCACACAAGAAAATAGTTACTTACAGGAAGAAACACAGACCTTGGAAAAATGGTGGATTTGAGCATGCATTTGTGGTGAGATTGAGAGAAAACAAGTTTATGACTCATGTCCTTTTTTATATTTTTTGATTGACCCCTTTTTGATTGGCCGATTGGATTATTATGGCCGACCAGGTTATTACGGAACCAGCCGGTTAGGGTTGGTTTGGTAATGAACAAGTCCAGTTAGGGTCAGTTCATTACCAAATCGGACCCCCAATACGAGTTGATTGCTGGTTCAGTGTTCCATTTCCTTTGGTCAGTCAAACTGGCTGGTTCCAGTTCGAACCAGACTGGTTATTAAAACACCGGCTAGAATTATGGGTCAATATCTCCAAAATATCTAAGACTTTGAAGCACAAGGTGAAGGAGTCTTATTTGATTTAGCACTTAGTAATTTATGCTTTGTTATAGTTCCCACCACATATTCCATATATTATGATTCCAAAGGATGCAATCCACAATTATTTTTATGGACCTAGAGTTCAAGTCATTAGAGATTTTGTTGTTTTGCATGATGAGCTTGGATCTCGTAGAGACTTTAAGAACTATCTATTGGTACTTTTCCCTTTCCTTCTCATCAATTTTGAATTATTGGCCACTTGGATTATTGTATTGATCATTGAAATTCATGGCTAGTTGTAGGTCTCTCACTTCTCACTATTATTGCATTATTGGCCTAGGCACTTGACCATTGACCATTTTATGGAAAAGCACCTCACATGTCTTGAATATATTGCCACATTTGGGAAAACATTTAGGCTTCGGAGCTGTGTGCAGAATATGAGAAACAGTTCTTAGAAGTGGTATTCAATTGTTCATGTCAAAGTAAAATGTGGATCATAAGGGGTGAGTTTGGGGATTGGGAATGCAAATATACTACCTTATAGTAGCAACCTTTTCAAATATGAATACTTTTTAGCACAAATGGGACTATCTTGTCCTAAAGCAATAGCCATATTATGTATTATGTACATAGGAAATTAATTTTGACATATAGCAATTGTGACGTGGGTTGATTCTCATTTCCAGGGGTTATTTTAAATCCAACATCCAAGGAGAACTAATTCCTGAGTATGTAAATTTCTAGTGTATAAAGAGAAAGAGCTTAATGAAGAACAAAGAAAGTGCAGTAGTAATGTTCTATCTGTTGCTTTTGAGCAACAATAATGCTCTATCTATTTGAGGTTACTACTGAGTTGGAGGAAATATTTTTATAATATTTTTTTTAGTATTTTAAAAGGACAGTGCATTATAATATTAGGAAATGTACTCATGGTGAGGGGTTGACCTATGCTAATAAGATTTATAGGGCCAACCATGCCATTTTTTATGACAAATGAATATTTATTGGTATGGGAATTCTATTTTGAAGGATAACTTCATCTTCTTTGGTCAGTCTTGAGTTCGAATCCTGTAACAACTATTTTTGGATCAATTTATTGGAGCATGCAACAAAGCTTGGTGACCCCTAGACTAATCAACTCAGAACACAAACTATCTTCTTATCCCTAACATACCCATGGAGAAATGGGGGGTTATTTGCATTGCCCATTTAGTTTCTACCTAGAAGGGGTCACGCATTGTTGAAGTTTGGATGATATCTTCGAATTTCTAGCAAGGGATTCAATATAGCTAGATGATCTCATTTATTTGTTGGTGAGGGATCTAGTCTACTCTAATGTTTAGGTTGTTGGGAAGGGGGTATGGTACCTCTAGTACACACTAATATTGATTTGGAAGTAATGTTGTTATCAATATCTCTCTTGGTTCCCCTACCTAATGGGAGAAAAATCACCTGAAGGAAAAGATTTTGTTGAGAGGAGAATATACAATAAATATGCCATGTACAAAGTCCATAAGAACATGCCCAATTGTGAGAAAATGTAAAGATTCTAAGGTTAATCAGTTTGCGCTCAAGTGGTTAGATTAAAGGAATTCTCATGCCCGAACCAAGTTCAATACCCTTGAAGGCACATTTCTGCCTTGATGTCATCCTACGAAAAATTGACAGAATATGTATCTAGGACAAGCATTCCTAGGTGAAACTAACAAAATAGAAAACCCTCAATAATGGAATCTAGGCCAAAGGTACAACAATATAGGAAATTTATGTCAATGCATATACACAACCCTGTTGCATTGGAACATATAATTATATCTCAATATGAAAGCCAATATACATTTGATCCCCAACCTAAACTTAAGTGTGTTAGTATTTGAGCATCCTTGGCATAAATTCCAAGCTGACTATAACCATCCTGTAGTGACCTGTGTAAAATAAACAGTTACTAGCATATGAGGAGAAAGGGTGACTTCTTTTGGTAATATTTGTGGCAGTTTATAGAAGTAATGTATGAGAAACAAATCAACATGAATTTATGACAGCATTGGAGACAATAGCATGGAACGTATTTTTTATTATTATTTACATGAGTTTCAGAAACTGATTTCCCAACCTTGTAAAGAAATTTATGGAGTAAATAAACAAGGTCATCATCATCCAGCTCTTCCAAATTTCAAAAATCCATGTAGTGATTTAACAATCTGGAAATGGAGGCTATCAAGCTCTCTAAAATCATCTAAGAAATAATATGCTTAAGAGTTCTACCATAAACATATATGGTACTTATAGGCAAGAGTTGCAAAATAGAAGCTATTCTATTAAGTGCACCACTACAGTTTAATATTAGTAAATTTGATCAATTTTTTGCAGCGTTTAGTTGTAGTGAAAACAAGTATAGGGAATGGAAAAATGAACGTGGAATGGAAGGGACAAATTTTATAGGAGACAAAAACTGCTCCGGTGAAAATTAAATTATATGACCAAGTTAGTAGGAAAAATATATTGGTAAACACAATGAAATGAATATATACCAGTCAAGCACCCTTTCATCTCAAACCAGTATATAAATCAGAGGAGAAGGTGATGGTGGTGTTGTAGCCTCCTGAGGAATCTCTTTGCTTCATATCAAGTTTCTGAAGAAGTATATCTGGTATTTCAAGTTCCAATCCATTGATATCAATCCACGCTTAGCCTTTCCAAAGAATAATCTTTCTATCATAGAGAATGAAGTTGATTTGGATGTGTGGGTAGATGGTACTAGCATTCCTCAAGATGTCATGGAACCTATTTCCACCATCCACCATAGGGTTTTGTCTGCATTATGAGGCTTTCGTGCTAGACGAATGATTTATGATGAGGAAGTGAGTAAGTGGCAGGGTGAAGAGAGGCAATTTTACTTAGAGAGTCTACCCAGGAAACTCGAGCCATCTCAAGTGTGCATTCTTTTCAAATTATGTCTCCATGATCTTTTATGATATTTTCTTCCATTGAATTTTTTCTACTGAAAATGATAGAAGGGAAAAGCAACAACCACCCCCACAATATGAGATCTATTTGCTTGGCATTTTGCGCTCAACTTTGCTTATTGGTCAAACCCTCTATAAATTTCACGAGCACCACTATAAATGGAGGGGTCAAAGGGACCATTCACTATGACATTCATTCATTTATTTTTATTTTTTTTAAATAGACATCGTCGTTGCTATAGTGACGCCAGGCCTAGCAAATTACGATGAATTTGCTATACTAGCAACGGAGATGGCATAGTGAATTTCGTCACAAGTATAGAAAATTCGTCCCACTTTGCTAGGCCTTCCATCGCTATAGCGACCCTTCCTTAGCAACACAACGAAAAAAGCATAAGTAGTTTTGTGGCTATAGCGACAGCCAAGAGTCGCTATAGCGACACCCACTTGCTAGGCCTTCCGTCACTATAGCGGCCCTTCCTTAGCAACAAAACGGAAAAAGCATAAGTATTTTCGTGGCTATAGCAACAGCCAAGCTAGTGACACCCACTTGCTAGACCTTCTGTCATTATAGCGACCCTTCCTTAGCAACACAACAAAAAAAGAAGAACTATTTTTGTGGCTATAGCAATAGCCAAGCGTCACTATAGAAACACCCACTTGTTAGGCCGTGCGTGGCTATAAAATGATTAAGATTATTTTTTCTTAATATTTAGAAAACAATTTATAAAAAAGTACTGCAATTAAATTGTACTAATTTAAAGTCTAATGATATGCATAACATTGAATGTTTAACACTTCACATTGAACCATACCTTCTTGTATTCAATAAATAACGTTGAAATTGCATTCAATGAAAACAATTATAAAATTATAAATTATTATGTAAGGTCCAATTCTATTTTCATAAAGTATATCAAGTTGTAAATGAAAAATACTTTGTATTTGAAATTTTGAAATATGTGTGACTATAAAGGACATCTGCCATACAATTTTAAGGTGATCTGCACTTCAAATACATGAACGATCCCACATACATATAATTTTTTTTTAATTCAAACAATTGAAACCTCCTCTTAATGTGATCCAAGAGATAAATACATCTAAAATCATTAATGTAAACTAATATAAATGTGAAAGGCATTGCCAGGAATCTTTTTAAGGAAGTTATCAATTCTAATGAGGGAATATTTTTAAGACTTATCAAAAATTCGTAGTTCAACTTCTAATGACTTCTGTTGTTTATGGTGTTGTACAGTTGGATACCTCCATTCCTTGAGAGTTGCATTAAAGCTGTAGACTCTTCCTCTAGGTTATGAGATCAATCTGAGGTATTGTTTTAAACAAAGCATAATGCCATATATAAAAAGTGAAAAAAGATTCCTTTTTTTCAAGACCAAAAATCAAAAGGGCTTAGACTCCTGTGCAACTCTTTTTTGTGCGCTACATATTAACGACATTCATGTTTATGTAAATAAGAAGTATTCATTAAGTGCCCAATAAATTACTGTAGTGATCCCAAAATTGATCTTGTTTCAATCCATGAAGAATTGAGGATCCATGACCAACCCAAAATTGAGCACGTTTCAATCCATGAAGAACTGGGGATCCATGACCAGTGAAGATTTATTTAATCCATGAAGAATTGGGGATCTGTGACCAAGTGAAGAGTTGTTTTTTCATATAAATATAAAAACGTAAATGAAAAATATACAGAAGCACAAAAGGAAACACAAAATTGTATTCACAGAAGCACAAAATAGAATATGAAATTCTATTGATATTTATCCATTTCGGTGTGGTAAACCCCCAGATAAGGATCTCCACTATCTACATTAAGAATGGATATATTGAAGGGGCCTGGTTCACTCACGCAGAAGGTTAATGTGGTGTTATTCTCTGTAAACTCATGCAAGAATGGGCATCTTATGCAGCAAGAAGGTTTTCACATGAGTAGATTTCCTAGGATTCCTAATGCTTATAATATGTAGAACAATGCCGAAAGGTATGAGCAAACACCAGAAAGAAACTACCAATTGAATTATAACATAGGGGAAATCCTATAATTATATTTACCTAATAATTGTATTGACACAGAGATTCCAAAAAATACCATCCTACACAAAAAAACCCACACCTGGCCTACGCAAAAAAACACCACAACCATCCTACAAAGAAAAACCCATACCCGTCATTGGTATTCAAACATGCACATCAGTGGTCTTCTGATTAAACATCCATCCTACACAAGAATGCACCTATTCCATCCTGCAAAAAACTCACTGCATTCAAACACTTATGGTTGGTCTTCCTATTAAAAATACAAGAACACACTTACACCATATTGAACATAGATGCCCATTCAAGTCTTCCACCCACCTCCGCAAGCCTACACAAAAGGGCCCATACAGGTCTTCCATAAATTCCCATCAAGGTCTTCAGGTTTTCCACCTTATTATAATAATATAATAAATTTGTAATAGATAACACAGTTCCTAAAGCATTACAATATCATCCCTAAGCATTACAAATTGGGGGAAGTATTTTCATCTTTATGCCTCAATTCAATAATCGAGGTAGTGGAAACTGCTCTTCGATCAATTTCTAACTTCCAGAATGTAATTGGACATGAAACTTGTAACTTCTATTCATGAGCCACCATCGCTCGATTATTCGAGGCTTGGTTATTCAGTGGACATTTCTTCTTTATCCTTATTCATTGTATGAAATCGTTGGAGGGTTGACTATTGAATTTACCTTAATTATTTTAAATAACTATGGGTGTCGGTTGGATTTAAACATGTGCATAACTTAATTCAGTAAATCAGAATGCTCCATTCATGGATGCGACGAAGAATATTTGAGCATCCTTGAAATCCGGCCATCCATTTATAAAAAAATAAAAAATCTGCAACCCCCCACCCACCCCAGAGTTGAAATAAAAATTCCTATCGGCATAAATACATATTATTATTATTATTATATCTTTTTTTGAACTTAACTTGAGTTTGAAAATAAAATAAAAAAGTCAAAGAAGATTTAAAAGAAAAAAAAAGATCGACATTGGAGGTTATTACACCTTTTTGTAGTCTAGCTATTTTCAAAGAAAAGAAGATGAAGTCGGAGAAGGTTATTACTGGTCCCTTGTCATCGAAGAAATCAAAGTCAAAATACGACCAGTCATTGTAGAAGATGTCAAAATCAAAGGAAGACCATCTATCACCGAAGAAGTCGAAGACCATAGAAGCCATTTTGTGACTACAAATATAAAAATTAGAAACAAATTTAAAGCGCTACCGAAGAGATAATAAGGAATTACAAGACTTGAATGAAGACCTGGAAAAGACTAGTAAATTTCAGGAAATTCATATAAAAATCGATGAACGGACAATTTCCAATCAAAAGGATTGCATAGAAAGGTTGTCCTCACATATTGCTGAGCTTAAGGACAAAATCAATTTTAATCAAAGATTACAAAATCAATAGGTAAGAAATCAAAAGAAGTGCACAAGTTGTAAATTTCAAAAGTCAATAACACATTATCAAGTAATACAAAATAAATATATCAACACTAGTTTCTTTAGGACTAGTTTCCACAAATTCATTTCGGTGAAGAAACTATAACCAAGAGTATCCTATGGAAACCAATTTATGTTCTACCAGCATATGAATTAAACCATGATGTGTGATTCTTCAAAACGGGAATTTGCCTCCATTTTGAACAACGCGAGCCATGTTTTTGAGGCTGAAATACAAGAAATACAACAAATTGAGTTGAAACCCTAAAAATGCCATCATCAATGGCACTTGGTATCTCAACACCACGGTAAATCACCCATCACATATAATAAATTGAACTATGACGTGAAATATTTCTTGCCTTCGTTTTTTAAATAGTTGCTTCGACATACCTTTAGAATTGGGAATGTAGGGGTAAGCTTGCACAATAGGTGCGACCAAGGTACTCCACCAAATGGTAAATTCTTATACCATAGCAGCCATTAGTTATATCAGACCATCGATTGTATGGAGAGAGAGATCTTGGTCATTAAGTTATAAACCGAAGTTTCAATATAATATGATAAATGGATATACAATCCTGCAGCACGTAGGTTTTAAACCTAAACGTGTACCAATTTACATGTGATATCACCTTTGGTAAAATGTCTAAATCTAAGCATGAGGCCCAAGATTAAGTAAGGTCATCCACATATGATATGTCGAACAATTTTCCAATGGTTGTTTATTCCAACACAATACAATGTGACTTAAAAATAAATAAAATGGACCTTTCGTGTTTTAAAAGAAAGAACATTTGATTTAAAATTCTCGCTAAAATATCAAAACTAATATTTTTTTGTCTCCATGGTTAAATAAAAATAATATAAACCTTATCTTTTAAAAGGCTCCAATAGAACTGATTACTCAACAAGTTTTAAATTCACCATTCAACCATATAGAATTGATAAGCCACGTGTAGGGTCCATTAACTTATACACTTCAATAATAAGAAGTCTAAATGCATTAATACCATTGGCAAGGTTAAATGAATTAAATGGAAGATAGAATAATAAGTTGTAGAATCAGGGACAAAAAGCTGCAGAATGAAGGAAATGGTTAATTGATGAAACAATAATGAACCATTACCTTCTAAAAGTGAGAATTACAAATAATATAAATGTAGTGATTATTCCAAGTAAGAACAGTTTGACTCCAACAAAACAGAACATGTCCAATGTGGATGCAGAATAATATAACCTATGAGGGACAAGACTTGCTTTAGGGATTCCATGGAATCTTAAAAAATAAATAAATGATATAGCTTTAATCGAGGATAGATGGTTGCAGCTGCAAGCAAAGTCATATTTAACAAACGATGAAATGAACAAGTTCATAAATGGGAAAGCAAATTACTAAAAAGTGAAAAATGCTTCTAAATGCTTCTAAGAACCTAATTTAACTCAAACTTATTAATCATGATTATTGTGATTTTATCAATAAAATATTACTCAGGAATGTAAGGTGTGGCGAGTTTATAGGTATAGAGGAGAGGGAGTATAAAAAGAGGTATCTAGTAAAAATAGGGTTTTTTAATTGAAATAATTTGGTAGGTATTTACCAATATCTAATAACATTAGCAGTATTCCTTAATAGACCATGAATGAAAATACTATGACATAGTTTCACCTCTAATGAAAACGCCATAGACCAAGTTTTACACTTCCATGTGTAAACTATGGCCAATTTCATAGGTAAATAGGTAGAAGAATTCCTTAATTAAATCAGGAAAAAAAAATAATGAAATAAAAAAAAGCCTATAAAAAGAAGCCAAGAGAAATCTTCGACATAGGTGACATGAGGTGGAGAGCATCCAACAAAGACATAGGATGTAGAAAGTGAAAGATGAAAGAAAAACTTATCCATACAATGTACAAGTATAACGGAAAGCCAATGACCACCATCATCGCATTTCCATTTAATGAATACACTCATTACACCAAAAGTTGAATATTTAAATCATTCAAGAAAGGCAATTTTAAAACGAAGAACAAAACATGTAAATTAGTAGTTACAGTAATAGCAAAATCCCAACAATAACATCTCAATTCATGAAGTGCATTTACGTAAAAATTATTGGTTTACAGGACATCAAGTGATGTTTGTTTTGGTTTGCATGATGTAGTCATTTCTTGAATTTTGTTGCAAGATAATCTAATACCGTTATCGTTGTGAGAGCGACACTTGGTTCGGAGAATGTTGGAAGAAGACTTCCCTTGGTTGAATGACCTCAGTGCAAGAGAAGCCACATCAGCCAAAACAAATTATGACATAAGAGTTATGCAAACGTGCGAATCAAGCATGTTAAAAAGAAAAATGACAGATGCTCTAAGTATCATAAATACAAAATGAAATATAAGTGCATTTTTTTAAGTGAGGCTTATGATATTGATGTTAAAAAATTCAGATTCTATCATATAGATAATGCTTACATTATTGTGAAAAACATTATACCATTAATAATATATAATAATAATATATATTATTTATACTTTTGGTAAATGTAGATATAAATGAAAATAAAATATTTAGATATATATGAAAGAGAAATATAAAAACTTTTCTATAAAGAATAAAAAACAGATGTAAATTATATATACTATTATATTTTGTATTTATAAATTTCTATAATTTAATCAATATCCATTTTAAATGATAAAAATTTTATACCCAAAAGATTTGGTATTTAATAATTAAGATTTATATGTGTTAGTTATATTATTATGAGTTGTTGTAATCATATGTTGTAGAATCAATTTGGATAGTATATTTGTTTCATTTTTCAACAATCTAGAACCCAAATTCTAAAATATAAACACCTATGAATATAAAAATAGAATTAATGATGATTTTCATATATCAGTGAATGTTCAAAGTTGTTATGCACAAAGAAAAAAATATAATCCATGATTACCTTCAGATATGACTGAGTTTGTTTGTTCAAAGTTGTTGTACACAAGAATATGAGAAGTAAACAAATAGCATGAAAAAGAGAGTCAATGATGATATTCAGTGTTCACTGTTTTGAAAGATTGTTGCGCAGAAGAATATCACAAGTAAACGAATAGTCTTCATGAAAGCAATAATGCCCCAGCGGCGTGTAAAAAAAATGATTGTTGTTTGAACACTTGTTTTCTGCTTGACCTGATTTCGAACCCATTTCACGTTGATTCTAGAGATCTTCATCATTTGAATGCCTATAATATTATAATCTTGGATTTTCGTGCTTGACCTACTATTGGAGTATTGTTTGTGAGCGTCTGCAAGAAAAATTAACATTGTTCCAGCTTATTCCCATTCCAGTCATTGGATTCACTTGACCTGTAGAAATCTTCTGCCTAGAGTGTAAAATCTGAAGTCTGGTACTATGTTATGTGACCTTCATTGGATTCACTTGACCTGTAGAAATCTTCTGCCTCGAGTGTAAAATCTCGACATAATGTAATCCTCTAGTTATTATCTTATATTCATCTATTAAGAAAATATCATGTTTTTGTCCCAAACAATCTATTGGTTTTCTTTGGACCATGGTTAGAGCCCTAATACCAATCCATAGCATTCCAAACCTTGTAATGGTGTCTATATTATACATGTGGGATAAAAATTCCATTTAAAAGGGTCTTGTAGTGGTTTCATACTCTATGCATGGTGTGTGAATCATGCAAGCTTAGTTTAGTCCCTAAGAAATTGTTTTTTATATTTCCTAGACCATGGGTACTGTCTCAAGAATCATATATTGTGAAAAACCTTCTTATGGTCTCCATATGACCATGGAAAAGGTCCCTTAAGACCCATTCTTCGTGATCAAATTCTACTAATGGTGTATGTATCCCACATGATGGCTAAAGTTCTCCTCTAATGGGTGTGTGTGATGTAAGGAAAATTTTAATGATCCATAATTGTCTTGAAGTGTAGAAACCTTGGCAAATGTTACTAATTATCAAATTTCCAACCATAAAATGTTTGGCTATATTTTTTAAAACATATTCAAATTTCTTTAAGGGTTTTTATAGTTTTTGGACAATTTTGGCTTTTTTTGAGAAATTTTTTTAACCCTATGGAATTTGGGTGAATCATATTGGAAAAAAATGGAAATGGTGAATATTATTTTGGAATTTAGAACCTCGGAAATTAGCCCATGGGCTAAATTTCTGCCCTAAAATTTTCATTAGTGTAATGATTCAATAATTCCTTTTGTCCAATGATCCTTGTAATCTTGATTTGTGTCATATGGATCTTATTTCCCCACTTGACCATGGTGAATACCATAGGATCCTTCCCTAGTATGAAAATCCTCCTAGATGCACCCATATTCGAGTTGGAGATTAAAGATCCTTTTTGGATTAGGGCCTATGTGGTTCTGTGAATTGACACCCTTTATTTTCTATCCTTACCATGATCAAGACCAGGAAACCTATACTTGTTGCACAAAACCTCCTAATGGAACTCTTATCCCAATAGAAGGCCAAATAGCCCATTTAAATTACCTTTGCAGTGTTTTGAGGACTTGTCCATAGCTCATGAGCCTTAATATCTATTTAGGTCATAAGGCTCATTATTTCCTCCCATGACCATGGTCAAGGTCTAGAGACCCACCCATTTTTTATACAAATTTATAATTGTGCCCATATCTCATTCAAAGGCCAATATTTATAATTCTTAGATGATTACCTATGATCATATGACCCTTGTTTTCCTTCATCAAACATGGTTAAGTCCTCGAGAGCCATTCTAATTAGTACAAAAATATCTTTATGATGCACATCTCCTACAAAGGGAAAATTAAATGGGTCTAAAGGGCGATTTCATGTCTAGTTCATCAGCTAGGGCCCTAGAAGCTTCATTTTGGACCAAAGTCCCAAAACCCATATCTTGTGTGTAAAACAAACTAATGGTACTCATATCCTAGTCAAGGAAAAATGTACTTTCTAGAGTATTTTTGTGGTGGTTTTATAAATATGTCATGTCCGATAAGATGTATAACAATAGTTTACGTATGAAGGGACTTATTTCCCTCCCTCAGTCATGGTCAAGGCCTTGAGACCCATCTGTACTACAAAAATCCTCCTAATGGAACCCCTATCACACTCTTATGTAAAAGATGTTCAACTAACATAGGATATTTCCAAAATAATGAACACTTTCAATAATCTCTCACACAAACATATCACAAATCATCATACCAATATTTTACATGGTTAATATCTTCAAAGCGGGAAAAAATCCATGGCCTGAGCCAACTAGCTACTTGATGCAATATATTATGCAAAGGAAAAGGGATGTTACAATGAGTTTCTCACAATCTATCATGGAGTAAATGACCCTCCATGCTCTTTAAATAAAGACCATGAACCGATCTAATGTTAATACATGGATCAATAGCCATTAAGATCGAGGTCGAAATGAACCATCATATCACTCTATGTCTAGAACATATCATGGTCGTCAGATTGCATAAGTACAAATGCATACTAATAAACACACTTTAACTAAAGACACATTATACCAAGTTAGTCTTAACTAACTCATGTATCCACTATCCACGGATTGAAGATGTGGAGGCATTATTTAATGGGGAAGAAATTCCTTCTCAAAACTGATAACATGAGCTTAAAATACCTATTCGACCAACCAAATTTGAATGCTCGGCAAGATGGTTGGCCTTCCTTAGTGAATATAATTTTGAATTGAAACACATCAAGGGGAAGGAAAATAGGATTGCATATGTGTTAAGTCATAGAATTCACTTAATTCATGAGGTGACAGTGAGTAAAACCAGTTCTGATCTACATGACGAAATCATGACAACAAAGAAAAATGACCATTTTTACATTGAAATACTTTAGAAAATACATGATAACAGACTGTTCCCACAACAAAAAGATTATAAAATTGATGAAAGAGGACTATCGTGGTCCAAGGACAGGTTGTATGTCCCAGAAAGTGAAAATATCAGATCTGATATATTAAATGAATTTCACCAGAAACCATATTCTGGACATCCAGGATACCAGAAAATGTTATCTGCTATTTAGAAGCACTATTTTTGGCCAAAATTGAAAACTGATGTAGCTTTATTCATTGTAAAATGTTAGGAATGCCAATTGGTTAAGGTTGAACATCAACATCTAATGGGACTGCTACAACCCTTACCCCTCCTAGAATGGAAACGGGAAGTGGTCAACATGGACTTCATTACTGGACTACCAAAAAGCAAGAAACAGAACGACTCAATCATGGTTGTCATAGACAAATTATCTAAATATGCTCATTTTATTCCAGTGAAATCTACTTATAAAGTTGTAAACATTGCTGACATTTTCTTGAAGGAAAATTTTCGATTGCATGGAATACCTAAGGCTATTATCTCCGACAGAGATACAAAATTTACAAGCAATTTCTGGAGATTGTTATTTTCTGGTTTAGAAATGCAATTAAAATCCAGCACCGCCTACCACCTGCAGACGGATGGGAAGACTAAATGGGTAAATCAGATACTCGAAGACATGCTCCGAATGTATGTCATGAACAACCCTAAGAAATTGGAAGAATATCTGCACCTTGCAAAATTTGCATACAACAACGGGTACCAAACCTCGGCTAGAATCATAGCTTTTGAAATACTTTAAGGCAGAAAATGCAGGACACCAGTGACTTGGGACAGCTTGGTGGATCGGCTCATGTTGGGGCCGGATCTTTTAAAAGATTTAGAAAATCTAGTTGTTAAGGTACAACAGAATTTAAAAGAGGCCCAAGACAAGTAGAAAAGCTACGCGGACAAAAAAAGAAAAGACAAACATTATCAGGTCAGGGAGCATGTTTATTTAAAATTAAAAGCCAAAAGAAGCTCCTTAAGCTTAGGAAAATGTGGGAAACTAGCTCCGAGGTTTTGCAGACCATTTGAAATTTTGGCCAAGAAAGGGCCAGTGGCATATCAACTAGCACTGCCAGCACATTTAAAAGTGCACAATGTTTTTCATGTTTCCTTACCTAAGAAATATGTTTATGATACTAAATATGTCATTGATTGGTCCTTGTTACATGTAGAACCCGTAGGGGAATTTGTATCGGAGCCCCTTCATATTCTGGACAAGACAGAGGCATCACTCAGAAAGCAAACCATTATCGAGCTGAAAGTATAGCAGAAGTACTTCGGGACTTAAGAGGCCACATGGGAGAATGAAACCACAGTGAAAGAGGCATACCCCTCCTTGTTTCAAGGTTTCAGTTCAAGTCCCTAGAACACCGGGACGGTGTTGTTCTAAGCGGGGAAGGATGTAATATCCCAAGAAAAGACTATTTTATTTTATTATTAATTATCGTTATAACCTTAACTGTGGTTGAGAGGTGTTGAGTTAAAAAGAACTCTCGAAACACCTATGTGGTTATTTTTGAGTGTTGAGCAAGTTAGCTCTGAATAGCACCAAACTATTAAATAGTGTGAGTTGAGATGCTCTGGAACACTTGAACTCCTATTGATTACTTGATGTTGAGCTGAGAGCTCTGGAGCATCAGTAATGTGTTTTGATTATTTACTTTAGTATTCAAAGACTATTATTATTGTGCCAAGAGGCGCTCTACATCCCAGTATGGGAGAGATCTTGTAACGTGATGTAATGATTAGTAACATGTTGGCCAAAAATAATAGTGATAGTGAATATTATGGGAGAGATCATGTATATTATGGGAGAGATATTGTAATGTGATGTAACATTAGTAACGTTTGTAACATTAAAGTAAAAAGAAGTAAAGTAAAGTAAAGTAAGTATGGGGGAGATGTTGTAATGTTTGTGATGTAATGTTTGTTACTAACAAAATAATTAAAAAATTTCATGTCGGCTCATAAAATAAAAAATTATGGAAAGTATTTAAAAAAAAACCATGTTGGTTCATAAAATAAAATATTATGAAAAGCAATTAAAAAATAGATGTTCGTTTATAAAATAAAAACTTAAAACTTAAACCGAGATCTATAAATCAAGAGAGATCAAATTTCTTGAGTTTAAATTTAAAAAAGAAATACACCTCAAGAAATTGGATCCCTCTCGGTGCTTGATAGATACAGGCTTAAGATGGATCTATGTTGGTTTTATTCTTTCTAACTGACTCAGACTTCCACACAAAGAGGCGATGAGCATGCAAAAGTTTAGACTGGTCTTTCGCTGATAACTAAAGATCTAACTAGTAGTTGTTAGGTGAGTAAAAGTCCAATTTTATTAAATAAAGATTAAAATAAATTGCGAGGATTAAAATAAATCAATTTCCTAATTAAAGATAAATACAAAACTGCTAGAGTGTCAGTTAGTTAACTAAGTGTGCAAAAGACCTAATTTCCTAGTAGCCTTGTTCTTAAAAATGATAAATAGCAAAGAGAGTAACTTTGCACAGGAAAGTGTTTTCCCAAGTACATTGGAGGGTCCAGTCGTGAATCTTAATGCTAAAAACATCAGATTGTTGATATCTGATGTGTCTTATTAAAGAGGATTGTCCCATTGAGAGGACTGTGAAGGTTATTAAGGGAAAGGCTATTCATAAATATTCAAAACATAAAGGCTGGTAAAGAGGACCTTGTGGCTACTCTGCTGTAATAAAGAAGATAGAAAACCATACACCTAGGCCATCTAGATTCTTGTCATGCTCAGTTCGGCTCGGGGGTGACCGGTAGAACAATCCAGGAACAGATTGCGGTCTATGGTTGGGAGGAACATGGCAGTTCCTAAGTCAGTCAGTCTAAAATAAAATACTGATAAGTATTTTCTTACATTTTAGTTATTTATATTTTTTTTGGCATATTTATGATTTACAGTAATGATTATGTTATCTGTTTCAATAAAGAGATCTGCCATTTTTTATCCTGTTATTCTATTGAAGTAGATTTCAGGTTATGATCATCATTGATGATCGTATTATTTATTTCAAGAAATCTAGGTCATAAACAACATTATGTATTATATTGTATAGGCCCTGTATTAAACATCTCATTAGGGCTTGTATGTTATCTAAAAATATATTATACCTCTAGGATATATTGTTGAAGATTCAAGCAATATTTGGATGATTATCTATTATATTTCAAGAATATGTTGCTGTAGATTCAAGTAATATCTGCATGATTATTTAATATAATAATGTATAATTTCTGCTTATAATCAAGTCATTGGAGGAACTTCTTGGCCGTGACTTTTGGGTTAAATATATACTAATATGGAGAAACCTCCTATAGTCCTTACACAGAGAGAGAAACTCTTAGACTTAGGATTTCTAGGCAAAAGCCCTAAACTCTGCTTGGATAAATTAAAATAGTAAATGCCTACCTACTTAGAATATTTATTTATAAATGATAAATATTACTTGAATATTAACTAACTTGAATATGTATTGCTTTCTAAACCAGAACCGTAGGCATCTTCAAACCTCTACCATAATGAGATCATCTTGAGCATAAAACCAAAGTTACACATATATAAACTAAACTCTAGAAGTTATTTAGAATTTACCATTTAAACATTCATAAGATAGAAACATAGGCTTATACATTTTAAGAGTGATCTACAAGTAAAAGCCACGACCTATGAAAGCCCATCGAATCCCAAATGTAGGGCTTATCCCCTCTGTCCCATACTTAAAGAAATTAAGCAAACTACACTTTTCTACATTATAAACAGAGGCTAAAATCGATTTAAATAAACCTAAGGCAATAATCAAATTTGTAGGAATCAAACCATAATATTCTTATCCCTCAGCATAGAATCATTGATATTTTAGACAGAGATGAAATAATTAAAATATACTAACATTAAAATCTCAGAAATTAAACAGTAGTGAAATTACAGGTTCTCCCCATACTTTTTCCAAAATCCATATCACTCACAAAAAAATCGTTTCCACCCAAAATTCATCAACAGTAATAGCAGACCAAGAAGATAAAAATGATTTGAACTCTATCCCAACCACTTTATAATCTAAGCAAAGACCTACTATACAACATGATTCTACCTTGAGCAAACAGAGCAACAAATTTCCACACAGTTTCCATATTTCCAAGCAACTTTAACCTAACCATTTCAATTCCAGCTTTAACCGAATATTCACCATTAAAAAAACATAGAACAGTAAATAAAGGAAAGACCAGTGCCATCTAGCAAGCTTGGGCTTAATCAAATAACCATTTAAAATCAACTAACATCAACACATAGAGATTTTTATAAAAGACAGAACTCATATATTGAAATAAACCAGTTGAAATAGAATGTGATTTTACAATATTAAAAATCAAGTTTAAATTATCAAATAGAAGAGCCTGAGAGCCATCAAATTACATAGTGTTCTTCTCTCTAAGTCTGGAAATTGCCTACACAGGCTTTCAACAAAAGAAAAACGCCCAACATTACAGCATATACGTAGAGGCCTAAAAAATGGCGCATACTCTCCAAACCATCAACAATGGCGATGTGGGAAACCAAAAACCACGAATACAAACCAAGGGGCTGGCCATTGAAAACCCTTGTATCTCCCAAAGCCCAAATCCATAAATCCTCTGCCTAGCATTTTGTAAACAAAGACTCCAAGCAAAATGGGGTTCTTGACAAAGGCATCAAAAGGCCTAGGTCTTACCCATTTGACAACCATGAAAGTCACCAACGCTTAGAGCAGAGTCGTCTAGACAGCTACGAAGTCACCAACGCCGAGATTTAAGGTCGCGCAACACCTATGAGGACCCTGACACTCAAAAGAAAGACGCGCTGAGTTATAAATCGTAAGTGTAAGCCAAAAAGAAAATGTAGAATTTAAAAGGACTGAGTATGTAGTGAAATTTTACCTGGTTATCTTCTTTTTCTCACATCCCAACACCTACGTAGGGTAAGCACTAACCAAAGAGCTACATTCTGGTCAGAGTGCATACCCTCTCCATTCTTCAACCTGAAAAATCGCAGACAGATTTCACTCATCTCCCATAAAAAAAACAAACCACGAAATGGAAAAATGAAACACAGTTAGGGTATTTCACAGCCCTTCCTCCCTCTTGCTAGTGTGGATTCCACCACAAGGTTGTCACATGGGAAGCGTTAAAATGTTGATGTATATGTAACTTCGGAATGTATTTCATCAGTATATTATATGTATATTTATTGTACCCTTATAAGAGATGTGTTATTCCTCTATAAGGAAGTGTCGTCATGTGGATTGACAAGTGTCGCAAGTGTGTGTACTTGCCGATGGGTTATTAGACCACCTTATGGGGTCGGCCCTAATTAATATATAATATAATGTGGATGTACTAAAGTAGACAAGTCGGCCCCAGTAGGTCACTGGGCAAAAAGGTGAGTATAAATAGAGATAGGAGATCTCTATTTTACTCACTCGGAAAAGTATCTATCTCTCTCTCTGGGAAGTGGCGCACTAGTGAGGAGGAGGAGGATCATCTGCTAGGAGACTATCTCTGTATTATTTGGTTGTATTTTGGTTGAGCCATTGCTCTCTCTATCTCTGAGGAAGTTTGTGGGGTTTTTCACCTTAGGGTTTTCCCCACGGAAACTCTGTGTCTCTTGTCTCTATGCTTTTGATTCTTGTGATGCTTGTGATGCTTGTCATACTATGATTGTCATGCATTGATATACTGTAGATGTTATTCTCTCAGCAAAGATCCTATAGTATTGTGATTTAATACTGAAAATTTAACATAAAATCCCAGCTAAGCCCCACCAATATTTCGGTTTATACCCACTTCTCTATAGTGGAGTGTCTGTAAAATATTTTAAATAAGTGCTTGCCCTAGGATGACCTTAGGGTTTAGGGTTTTTCCCTACCCCTTTACCTTTGACAATTTACCCACAAACTCTTTAGTAGGGTGCTCCCCCAAGCTTTAGCGCTAGTAATCTAGTTCACACTTAAGGTTAGGGTTTGTCCCTATTCACCCTTGGCATGTAGTTTCTTGGAGTGCTTAAGTAATAAGTTAAGTGTCCCCTTTAAAGCACCTACACAAAGATAATATAAAACATTAGCTTGTGAAGGAGCTAAGTAAGACCTGGGGTCTTCAATGTTCTCTTAACGGTCAAGTGGCAGGCTTAAAAGTTAAAATAAGACTTCAATTACACAAATGCATTCCAGAAGTAAAGAACCTAATGTAAGCACTTAATAAACATAGATTCCGCATAAAGTAAACAATTTATGTAAAATGGACAATAAGTAGCATTCATTACATAGATGGGCCATTCCATGTTAAAATTGACATTGTATAAAGAATCGACGGGATGTTCACATTAATTTACAAAATCCATGTTATGGTAGTAATAAATGCAATGTTGTAGGTATTGTTTACTCAAGTCCTAAATCTTGTTAATTAGTAGACCCATATAATTTTTTTTTTAAAAATTAGGATTTGAGGGACATTACACATGGTCGTATTGCTACTTGCAAGTATGACGATGCAACAAATGCAAGTATGACGATGCAACGAATGAGATCAAATCCAAAAATGTGATCATCAAATAATTTCTAAAATAGAATTTATGGTAGAGTATACCTCAGCCTAGGGGTGCTCTTGGAGCCAAGCTCCCAAACCACAGTTGCGATTTCAATTAACCTATGCATGGACATGGTGGTGGTCGTTGAGCTGAGTTCCCAAATAGGAGTATCGACCTACTATAACTTATGAAGCGATTGAATGCCTGGGTGATTGAAATGGATGAGTGAACACATGGATAATTGAAATGATTGTAGGCCTGGATAATTCAAATGTGGTTGTTAATTGAAATGTGGTTGGGAATCATTTAACCTGGCGACCATTAGTTCACTTGCTCCGCGTGGCAAGAGAGATTGATTAAACAAAAGAAATGGTGGATTAAGAAATGACCTTTGGGTAGCTTGCCCCTCCTCACGAAATGTGTACCCTTGGATCTTTGTGCTCGACAAAGTATATACCATTTTATTGGATTTGCATCTCCCATCCTTAATCCGTGATTAAAAGAGCATGGTCGAGCATAGGGTGCAATGTTCATTATAGTTTCCTATCGACAAATTAATTGAATGCAAATGAAATGACTGCAGAATCTAGGATTTTGCAGCTATTTCTTATTAAAGCTAGCAAACAAACTAAACAAAGGAATCACAAAAATTAAACTTTACTTATAAGTACAAACAAAAATATTATTACTCATTCATTTGTCAAAGAGAGATTTTCTATTTTCAAAACCTTCAGAGTCATTAATACTGTGGACTTCTTTTAAAGAGTTATGTTGGGTGAAAACAAGCTAGTTTTTAGGACTCTCAACCTCAACTAGATGTTTTTGGACTAATATTTCCCTCTATTTCATCATCCTTTTAATGATCTTCTTATGACCAAGGATCTAATCTTGTAAAATTTCAACCTTAGCTGGATGATAACTCGTAAAGTAAGCACAATGTTGACATCCTGTAGGTATTGTTGAAAAATGATGATCTTGACCTTTAGTCTTTTAAAAAGAAATAAAATGGACCTTTAGCCTTTTAAAATAAAGAACATTTGATTTAAAATTCTCGGTAAAATATCAAAGGGTTAGTGCAAGCTAATGAGGGTCACTTTTGGCGCGTTAGATGCAATATAAAACTGAAAAAGTAGGCATCCCTCAACTTACTTGGATTTTTTGAGCTACTTACGCAAAATATCTTGCATTGAGTAAAAAATATGAAATGTAGGAAATCGAATCACGTTTCCGAATATATAACTTTTATGTATTGAAAATTTGCATAGCTATGCCAAGTTTCATTTTTCCTAATAGACACTTTTTATTTTTCAGGCAAATGATAAGGTATATCTTTTTGTGGGTAGAGCCTTTGAGGGCCTAAATGATGGAATCAAGCTACAAAAATCGGCATGCATGTAGAGAACACATAGCACTTGTGCGCCATTATTTTTTGAAAATTAAATTAGTAATTTTATAATTTTTTTATAATTGTCTAAGTGATCAAACCTCGAAAATAGTACCTCTTTTGTGGGTAGAGCCTTTGAAGGTCTTAATGCAAAAATCTTGAAATGGGTTTTTCACAGAATGTGGAGGTTAGTGTCCTCTTGTGCACCATACAATTTTTTTTGAAATGATTGAGAAATGAAAAAGTTATGGAAGAAACAATAACAGTGTGTTTCACGAGTTAAGGAGGTAGGACAGAAAAGAAATTGAAAGAAAATAGGAAAAATTAATATTTCAAAATAAAAGTTACATATTTGGAATCTGCAGAAAAAATGCTATTTGTGTCTAAGATTTCGTCAAAAATGACTCTGTGTAGCATATTGTAACCAGTGGCTAAGCACAGGCTTCTCCAGAAACTGGAAGAAATACCCAATTAGCTTTGGTTTTTCATTAACATAGCACAGGTTTGGAATTACCGAAGCAAACTCCAAAGCATACACATAGGATTATTGTTGACATGTGAGCATGTGATTCAGCCTGGTTTAAATTCAAAAATATTTCCGCGCTTTTAGATGTACATAATGCGTACGCATTATATAACTACATAACGCGTACGCGTTATATAACTACATAACACGTACACGTTATATAGTTAAACAATGCGCTCGCGTTATGCAAATCATAAAATACATGTTTAATACTTGAGAAAGAGGGAGTGTGGAAGAATCAAGGGAATTTTTGTTTAATATTTGAGAAGGGATGGGGAAGGGTCAAGGGAATCTATGGTTAATATTTAATAGGGGTGGGAAAGGGTCAAGGGCTTAGAAGGATGTTGGAATCTTGACTGGGGAGAGATGAAGGGAATGAGAACATGATGGGCTATAGGCAGTGAAGGGAAGTGGAGCTTGAGAGCACTATTACAAGTAGAATAGGTTCTAAAGAGGTATAGGGTTAGAAGTTGAAAGTGAGACTTGAGTGACAAGGGGGAATGGATGGAGGCAAGGGGGATGTGAGAGAGAAATAAAGAATAAAGGGGGGGTAGACATAGAGTGAGGTATGGAGAGGGACAATGGGGGGGAATGGATTTGGAGGGAGTGAGAGATAGATGGGGATAGAACGAAATAAAGAGATAGGAAGGGAGGGACAGAAAGTGTTGGTGGGAGACATACAGGGAGTGGTGGCGATGGAGAGAGAGAGAGAGAGAGAGAGAGAGAGAGAGAGAGAGAATATGAGAGGAGGGGGAAGGGACATAAAGTGTGTGAGAGAGAGGGAGTGATGGAGAGATTATGATAGGTTGAGGGAAAGATAACATGAGGGAGGGATAGAAGGTGAGAGAGAGACAAGCAATGAGAGAGGGAGGGAGAGAAGGTAGGGTGAGGGATGGAGGGAGAAAGGTGGAGATAGATATGGATGGAGGGGGGATGGGTTTGAGAATGGAAAATGACATAATGTGTGTGTATGTGTGTGTGTTTGAGAGAGAGAGAGAGAGAGATTGATGGTTGGGGAGAGAGAGACTAGAGGGAGTTGTGAGCATCATATTCTTCATCATCATCATATTCTTCATCATCATCATCTTCATGGCCATCATCGTCATCATCAACATCTTCATCATCATCACCATCATCATCATCATCATCATATTCCTCATCAAATCAACATCTCCATCATCATCATCATCTTCTTCTGAACATCATCATGATCATCATCTAAACATCACCATCACCATCATCATCAACATCTTTATCATCATCACCATCACCATCATCATCAAAATCTTCATCGTCATCACCATCACTATCACCATCACCATCTTCATCATCATTGTCATCTCTAGGTTCCCCATCAACATCAACATCTCCATCATCATCATCTTCTTCATCATCATCATCTTCATCACCATCATCATCATCATCAACATCTTCATCATCATCACCATCATCTTGAATCAGATCAACATCTCCATCATGTCACCATCATCTTCATCATCATCATCATCTGAACATCACCATCACCATCATCATCAACATCTTCATTATCATTACCATCACCATCATCATTAACATCTTCATCTTCATCACCATCATCATCATCATCATTGACATTTGTAGGTTCCTCATCAACATCTCCATCATCATCATCTTCTCCATCATCATCATCTTCATCACCATCATCACATCTTCATCATCATCACCATAATCATCATCTTCATCATCATCAGATCAACATCTCCATCATCATCATCTTCTTTATCATCTTCACCATCATCATCATCATCATCATCTTCATCGTCATCTCCATCATCTTCAACATCTCCATCATCATCACCATCACCATCATCATCATCTTCATGACCATAAACATCTTCATCATCATTGTCATCTCCCCCTTCCTCATAAACATCTCCATCATCATCATCATCATCACCATCACCATCATCGTCAACATCTTCATCATCATCACCATCAACATCATCATCATCATCATCACCATCAGTATCATCATCAAAATCTTCATCGTCATCACCATCACCATCTTCATCATCATTGTCATCTCTAGGTTCCCCATCAACACATCTCCATTAACACATCTCCATCATCATCATCTTCTTCATCATCATCATCTTCATCACCATCATCATCATCATCAACGTCTTCATCATCATCACCATCATGATCATCATCTTCCTCATCAGATCAACATCTCCATCATGTCACCATCATCTTCATCATCATCATCATCATCATTACCAGCACCATTATCATCAACATCTTCATCATCATCACCATCATCATTGGCATCTGTAGGTTCCTCATCAACATCTCCATCATCATCATCTTCATCACCATCATCATCATCATCATTGGCATCTGTAGGTTCCTCATCAACATATCCATCATCATCATCTTCTCCATCATCATCACCATCATCACCATCATGATCTTTTGAACATCATCATGATCATCATCTAAACATCACCATCACCATCATCCTCAACATCTTCATCATCATCACCATCAACATCATCATCAAAATCTTCATCGTCATCACCATCACCATCACCATCACCATCACCATCACCATCACCATCTTCATCATCATTGTCATCTCTAGGTTCCCCATCAACACAACATCTCCATCATCGTCATCTTCTTCATCATCATCATCTTCATCACCATCATCATCATTATCAACATCTTCATCATGATCACCATCATCATCATTATCAACATCTTCATCATCATCACCATCATCTTCCTCATCAGATCAACATCTCCATCATGTCACCATCATCATCATCATCATCATCATCATCCGAACATCACCATCATCATCATCATCAACATCTTCATCATCATCACCATCATCTTCATCAACATCATCATCTTTATCATCTTCATCTGCATCATGATCATCTCCATTGTCATCACCCTCCTCCTCATCATCATCTTTCCTATCTTCATCTACATCATGATCATCTTCATTGTCATCACCCTCCTCCTCCTCATCATCTTGTGCACTTATGCACTTAAGGATTAATGTTTAGAAGAGGGTCGAAAGGCCTTTATGGGGGAGGGGCTCTAGGAACAAGGTAAGACAGAGAGGGCAGGGGGGAGGGATAAAGGTGTAGAGGGTTAGTGATTAAGGGAGAAGAAGGGAGAGAGTGCTATAAGGAGGGATAATGACAAAGATAAAGAGAAGGTGGAGAAATGGAGAGTGGGGTGGTAGAGACATGGTTGGATTAAGGGAGAGAAAGAAACATGTAGGGAGGGATGTAAGGAGAATGAGGGACAAATATTTAGAAAGAGATAGGGGGTATCTAGGGATTATTGGGAGAAAGCTAGGGGGTATTAAACCATACAAAACATTTGTCCCCACACTAAAAACATTTGTTTTGTATGTAACCATATAAATTATTAGTTTTCTTTTGATTTTGTTCGTTGCCCTAGTCGTGTACTTAACCTATTTATTGTGCTTGACAATATCATGTACGCATTTTTGCATTACATATCGCGCATGTGTTTTTTCTTTATATAACGTGTGCACGTTTTGTAACTCTATAAATAGTGGACCATCCCTATCCGAGAGCAACTTCACTCTGTCTGGGCCAAAACAACACTCCCGCGATTTTTCGAACAGCACGAGCCCGCCATTGGAAATTCTCACACTCTACACCAACTCCATCATTATTTTTTTTATGCAGGTGCAGCATTGAGGACATCTTTCATGGTTGCACAGTGTGGTGTTGGGTTATATGGCCATATTTGAAGAAGATAATCAGCAAACTTGAAGAATCTCCAATTGAATAACACCAAAGATAAGGCCTTTGAAAGATTCATTTTGCCTATATTTGAGGAGCACACAAGATAAGATATCAAGCTTCAAGACCATTTCATGGTGATGGTGGATATACACAAGTGTACAAGAGAATCAAAGAGCCCAACCAATTTATGATTTAACTTCCATTTGCTTATTATTGAAGAGCTTGTAATTGAGGAGCAACAAAAACAAACTATATTGAATTGATCATTGTGGTGATGGGGAATGCACGTAACCGAGTAAACAAATCAACAAGGAAGAAGAGACCTCAAGAAGTCATTGAAGAAGAGAAAGAAAAGAAAAGAATATACATGATGAATCGGAGGCTTTCTTTGGAAACTAATCCAAATCCAATTGTAGAGGATACCACGGTTCATCCTATTAATCCACGACAATAGGGACCTTCAATTTCCATAATAGTTGTTGAACAAGTACCCCATGGAAGTAATCAAGAAGCAAAACATAGGTGCTCATTAGGGGATGTTTCAATTCCCACTTCAAGTCAAAGTGATAAGTTACCATCTCAAGATGAATCTCACGAAGAAACACCCAATTTGCTATCTGGATGTGGTTATACAAGCGATGAAGTCAGAGAGGCATTGGACATTTTACCTACTGTTGAAGAAGAGAATGTTATCCACACCATCGATGAGGATGCTGGAATTCCACAAGGGGATGTTGGACTTCCACATACCATCAATGAGGATGTTGGACTTCCACCATCCAACTACCAGGAAGAGAATGAAGGACACTAAGCTACTATTGAAACGCTAGAGCGTCTTGGTGAGGATTAGTACTAGGATGGGGATGTGTCGATGGTCCTGCACTAGTGGATGGTCCTGCACTAGTTGATGGTCCTGCATGGTGACGAGCTGGTGTATGTACCACACCAGGGACAGATGTCCCTTCCTCACCCATATGTTGAACCATAGTGCCATGGCGAACAACCGCTCATGCCAAACTCAAAAATGCATCCCATGTCTGTGGAATAATACGATGTGCAGGTGGGACATCTGGCCTAGGCAACTGCCTACGAGGTGCAGGGATAGGGAGATCCTAGTCTCAAAGCCTCGCATTGGGTCGGTTTTGGGGCATCCCCCCACCGATCCCCTGAAACAGAAAGATGTCAAAATAGTTAACGTGTTTATGTAACACGAACTCTACGTACATCTTTCGAAGAAAATATAAGGGAATTTCCTTGTTGTTGTGTGGTGGCATATCAAAAACCATGTACCATCTGTCCATCCATTTATCAACAAATGGTTGAAATGTGCACCACTCAATGGAGATATGCGGCATGTTTGCATTTGGGATTTCTCCTGTCCGAGGGTCCCTAAACAATGCAAGTATGAGCTCTTTGGATATTTTCAACTTTTTTATTGCACTATAGTCTAGCCCATCAACATATTGTTGTCTTTTTCTTTCTCTATATGATGTAATATCATATAGTACATTGGTAGACTGTGAAATGGTGTCAACAATTGCATCCAAGGTTGATACAAGCGAGCGACGAATCCTGTCACCACCACTAAAAGCTGCACTAATGCCCCTCAAGTGGGCAAGCTCAATCAGTATCTCGGCATTGGTGTCCATAGCCACAACTGCAATAAAGACATCAATATGAAAATCATTAGAAACATATACATGGTATATAATGACATTTCTTCAAAATTGAAAATGCATTAAATCAAACTTAAGTAAGCAATTTAATGGCATTCACTTACATACATTTAAAACTTAAAATTAAGCATTTAACAATTAAAAAGTAAGTTTTGTTCAACTTCTTTCTAGAAGTTAAGGCACTTCTTAACCCTTATTGGTGACTTTTCCATGCAAACTTGGGTTTAAACTTCTTAGAATTTAGGAGTGTTATTTTGACATGTTTTGGCCTTTACGTCCATTGCAGAAAACAATATTTTCATCAACTTCATAAGCTAACATTAAATTTATTGATTTCAATATATTACGCCTTGTGCTTGGAGGGGAGGACAAAATGGCATGGAATGAAATGGATATGTATGAGTTTGTCTTGCCAATATGATTACATATGTACTTGAGATGACTATCAATGATTAAGATGTTGAATAACAACTAGAGATTGTGACTAGAATGACAATAACAACAATGTCAACTTCTCAAAATAGAGACAATTTCTCTCTACAAAATCGATCTCTATATTGTATGGCAAGTTCAGAAAATTAAATAAAAAACATAGTGATTTTCTATATGAAGTATTTCAGTTGAATCGACGGTCCCTGAGTGTTGAGTAGATTGATCGAGGGTGTGGATAGAGTAGGCCCGAGAGACACTTTGTTAATGTGTTTTAGCATTTAGTCAAGGGTGCTTAACTAAGAGGCAATGCATAGCTACATACACTTCTGATGAAATTTTGATTATGTTCATGGATAAATGATTGTGATGAAATTTTTAGAAACCAAGTTACTAATTTTTTTTGCATTTTTTTATTCATGCTTGTGCATGCATTTTATCTTGTTATGGCCATTACCAAGGAAAATTATTTAATTAGTATCATGGGAAATGGCCTTTGAGGGTTGGAAATTTGGGTTTCATGTGGATGGATACCTAAGTAACCGGACACGTCCAACAGGGTCCCCGTGTCGTGTGGGACACGGTTTTAGATGATGGTTGGTGGGATAGGGTAGTCCTTAGCATCAAGATCATGGAGCCAATCATTTCTTTGTTTCGGTTTGTAGACACGGACCAGCCCATCCTAGGAGATGTTTATGAGGGGTGGGATTCCATGATTGAGTCCATGAGGACCATTGTTATGGAGAATGAGTGTGCTGAGTATGAGACATCGGCAAAGAACTTATGTTCCATCATGCAGGGCATTCTTATCTCCAGGTGGGATAAGAATTGCACACCTTTGCATTGCTTGGTCCACTCATTGAACCCGAGGTTCTACGCTTAGGATTGGCTCAGTGGTGGGTCGGGGCCCTCATACAGAGTCCCTCCTCACATGGATGGAGAGATCTCAGAGGGGAGGAAGATAGAATTTAGACGACTACTTCAGGATAGAGACCACCTTGAGGTGGTGGAGGAGGAATTTTATGAGTTTTCTAGTGGCACTGGGAGATTTGGAGGATATGAGGTGGTTAGAGACATGGGGGTTAAGAAACCCCTTTTTTGGTGGACAACTCATGGGGCAACATGCCCTCTTCTACAAAAGATAGCCTTGAGGGTCCTCTCTCAAGTTACTTCATCCTCTTCTTGTGAGAGTAATTGGAGCACATATGGGAACTTGTATAGTGTGAAGAAGAGCAGGCTTGAGTAGTGCAGGGCAGAGACGATGATGTATGTGCACTCCAACCTTCATCTTATTTATAGGAAGAGGGAGGAGTGGGAGAAGGGAAAGACACGGATGTGGGATGTCCTTCCTGATGAGATGGGTTTGGACAATAGTACTGATTTGGCATTACCCAACATGGATCTTAATGATCCAGTGCTAGAGTCGGTCACTTTTGATGAGGGGGATCATATGGAGGGGTCATCCTACACACCAGCAGATGCAGTTAGTCAGATTGGCAGAGAGGAGGAGGATCAGGGCAGTGATGAGTTTGTTGATTCAGGCATGGAGGAGGACTATTGAGTCATTGACAGATGGTATTCTTCCATCTTGATCCACTCCTTTTTTGTATTTACTATTAGACTATTAGACTTTTAGTCTATTTGGCATTTGCTAGTGCCCAATGGCATTCCGACATCTATGTAATACATTTTGATTTTGATGACTTAAGGAGAAATATGGTTCAGAGTCTCTAACATGCATCTATGTGTCTCAATGTCTCGTTGTGATTTGTGATTGTGAATGACAAATGTGTTGTGATTTGTGAATGATCTAATTTCTATTGAATATTTCATATTTGTAATTGTAAATGTTAAATTTTATTGGATCTATATGTCTATATTTTTAATGTATATAAAACGTGTCCTACGTGTCCTAATTCTGGGGGTCACCATGTCTCGTGGGGACACTCATGTCCCGTGTCCTCGTGTCAGGTGACTTAAATGGATACATTGTAGAAAGGGGGGAGTTCTATTTTTTTCAATTTTTGGTTGGATTAGGAATTTTTGAGTTTTTGAAAAGGGATTCATTTTAATTATTCACTCAACTTGGTTGAGGGAGATGTGAATTTAATTAGAGATTGGGTTATTCCCTATTTGATCAATATTACAAAACTAGGTTGTTTTAAACAATAAAAAAATAGTAATTTAGGTTAAGAAATGACAAAAAAATGGTATGGGTGAATGAATTACCTGATTAGATGACAATCCACCGGTGAATTTGTCTCCCCTCCAGCTAAATCGAGCTCCACCGATACTTCAGGGCACACAAACTGTCATCGTCCAACCTCTGTTTCACATTTCTGATGCATGAAGAGCGCCGCGGGTGGTCGGGATTTTTTTTTTAAATTGATTTTAGATTTCAATAACGCGTACGCGTTTTGTAACTACATAATGCGTACACATTTTGTAACTACATAACGCGTACTCGTTTTGTAGTTCTATAACGCGTACGCATTATGGTTACCTATCCTACATGTCAGGCTCGGGTCTTACCATGGCAGGTGCTAAATATCAGAAATGCGTTATGTTTTTATGTATCAGGAATGAGTTTTGAAAAAGTAGCATTGCATCTAAAGTGACCCTCATCTTCTTGCACACACCCCAAAACTAATATTTTTTGTGTCCATGGTGAAATAAAATTAATATAAACCATATCTTTTAAAAGGCTCCAATAAAACATACACTGATAATGAACTGATTACCTAGAAAGTTTTAAATTGACCATTCAACCATATAGAATGTATAAGCCACTTGTAGGGTCCATCAACTTATACACTTCAATAATAATAAATCTAAAATCATTAATACCATTGGAAAGGTTAAATGGAAGATAGAATAATAAGTTGTAGAATTAGGGACAATAAGATCCAAAATGAAGGAAAAGGTTAATTGATGAAATAATAATGAAACGTTACCTTCTAGGAGTGAGAATTAAAGATAATATAAATGTAGTGATTATGTCAAGTAACAACAGCTTGACTCCAACAAAATAGAACATGTCTGATGTGGATGCAGAATAAGATAACATATGAGCGACAAGACCTTCCTTAGGGATATCATGGAATCTTAAAAAATAAATAAATGATATAGTTCTAATCCAAGATGGAGGGTTGTAGTTGCAAGCAAAGTCATATTTAACAAACGATCGAATGAACAAGTTCATAAATGGGAAAGCACATTACTGAAAAGTGAAAAATGCCTCTAAGAACCTGATTCGGCTCAAACTTATTAATAATGATTATTGTGATTTTATCAATAAAATCTTATCAAGGAAATCCAAAGTGGGAACCCCTTTTACAAAAGGGATGTTGCAGCCATATGCCAACATAAGGTTAATATATTGTAGGTATTGGGGAGGGATAAGGTTAATATATTGTAGGTATTGGGCAGGGATGTAGGGCGTCAAGAGTTTATAGGTATTGGAGGAGGGGGACTATAGAAAGAGGTATCTAGTAAAAATAGGGTTTTTCAATTGAAACAATGTAGTGAGAAGGGACCTCAACAAAATTATTTTGGTAGGTATTTATCAATATCTTGTGACATTAGCTGTATTTCTTAATATACCATGGATAAAAATGCTATGACATAGTTTCACTCAATAAAAACTCCATGGACCATGTTTTGCACTTAATTGAGTGAGAAAAAACCATAATGAAATGAAAAAAAAAGACTATAAAAAGAAGCCAAGAGCAACCTTCCACATAGGTGACATAAGGTGGAGAGCATCCAACAAAGACATAGATTGTAGAAAGTGGAAGATGAAAGAAAACTTATCCATACAATGTACAAGTACAACGGAAAGCCAGCCAATGACCACCATCATCGCATTTCCATTTAATGAATACACTGATTACAGACACCAAAAGTTAAATTGTTCAAAATTGGTGTGCACAAGAATATGAGAAGTAAACAAATAGCCATGAAAAAGAGAGTCAATGATGATATTCAGTGTTCACTGTTTCGAAAGATTGTTGCGCAGAAGAATATCACAAGTAAACGAATAGTCTTCATGAAAGCAATGATGCCCCAGCGGCGTGTAAAAAAAATGATTGTTGTTTGAACACTTGTTTTCTGCTTGACCTGATTTCGAACCCATTTCACGTTGATTCTAGAGATCTTGATCATTTGAATGCCTAGAATATTATAATCTATGTTGATCATTTGAACACCTAGAATATTATAATCTATGTTGATCATTTGAATGCATAGAATATTATAATCTTGTATTTTCGTGCTTGACCTACTATTGGAGTACTGTTTGTGAGCGTCTGCAAGAAAAATTAACATTGTTCCAGCATGTTCCCATTCCAGTCCGAGCTTGAGTCTGATTATATTATGTTGTGTCACGTACATTGAATTCGTCAAAGTTCAACATTGTTTCAAGTCATTCCCACTATTCCAGTCCCAGATGTCCGAGCTGAAGTCTGGTACTATGTTATGTGATCTGCATTGGATTCACTTGATCTGTAGAAATCTTCTGCCTCATTGGGAAATATGTACTGCCAACCTCGTTGGATCGTCGTCTATTTTGACTTATGTTTGTTTTAGTCTTCATTGTAAATTTAATAATTATGGTTCAAAGTCACAGTCTAAGCGTACATATATTGAGTACATTATCTCCAAATCGATGGGTCATCCTATGTAATTATTTCAAACGTCTCATTTTTTTCTCGAAATGATTAAGACTTCTCACGTAGAATAATCATGTATATGTAATGACGAGACTTCGGGGAAATTGAAAATAGCTGTAGTGAAAAGAATTACATGAAGGGCATGTTTAGTTGGTCAATAGTCGGGTCCTTATATTTTAGTCAGCCCATCCCTTTCATACCTTCTGTCATGATTGCTTATTTACCAGTGTAAAGTTTTTAGTCCAGTCATTGAAAGACTTGTGCAGGCAAAAAATAATAGTTATTAGTGCAGTACTCATTGAAAGCCTAGTGCAGCCAAAATAGTTCAATGAATATAACATACTTGGAATGCTAACATACGAATCTTAATCTTTGCGAAGACTCCTTAAGAGTCTAGTCGAGTGGACAGCGTAGAAAATTAAGTCGAGTTAATTAAATCCTCATGAATCGTATAAAAATGGAACTATTGATTCTTTCAACATAGCAACCAAAATTAGTATCATGCATCTATACAGAAGCTTCTCATAGGGAATCTAGAATTTCGACTAATACCGAAATTAGTATCATGCATCTATACAGGAGTTTCTCATAGGGTATCTAGAATTTCGAGGAAGTACTCTGTATTGAAACATTTGAAATTGAAAACATGACTGAGATTTATTTCAACGTTTTGATTGAGCATTCAGACTTGGACATTCTCACTTAAGACCAATATATTAAAAAAATATATATTATACATGAAGATGGACACATAGGGCATGATGATGAGATTATGACAAGTTTGAAATGACTGAACCCTTCATAGCATGTATTGCATAGCATGATTAGAGAATAATCCCGTAGATTGAAATCAAGCCTAAGTAATGTACTAATTATAATTGACTTATAGAGATTTCATTATTATCCAAAAGCAAGATGAGCCATTGATAATGTCCAAAGGTATATAGAAAAAATGGTATTTGTGTGGGAGAAAAAATTAATACAATGTCCCCCCAATGTTAAATCCACTTCTGGGTCTAGACATATAGAACTCACCCTACCTTGTATGTATATTTAATCAACTCTTTCAAATGAAGTGATATCTATTCCTTTTGAACTTCCAAGATATATAACGATAAAAGAAATTATAACTCCCACATTTTCAATCACCATGTTTTACTTTTTAAAATGCATTTACACACATCCATGGTTTGAAATATGGGACAGACCTGTCTTCCCATGATAAGGCAAGCCATATTTAGGAAAACACTATAACAATGTCATAGATTTTAAAATTCATTTACACATCCATGGTTTAAAATATCATACCCCATCTTTCCATGATAGAGGAAGCCATATTTAGGAAAACGCTATCTATGTGATTCCATGAAACTAATTGTTTCTTTTTCATTGGGTTGAAAAATAAAGCACTTCTTTAAAATATTGGAGTTGAAATTTTAATAATAAGGTCATACTTTGGATTCCTTTACTTAGCATTCATGTGAGAAAGGTAAAGAGAAATATAGGAGAAAATTATATCTCTATTGTGTTACTTTGCACTAAATTTTTTAACTTTTTTTTCAGTCATCTATTATTACGGGTATCATTTTTTTAGGTTTATAGAATTTCTAGTATGGAGTATCTAACACTAAAATAACAATCACCTAAGGCTTATAGGATAACCTCCTACACGTACCTCATTATATTCATATATCCAATTTACATGTTCCCCCCATAATGATTACATGTCTCCTATATTTACATATTCCAACTCATTTCACATGTCACCCCTTTATTAAGCTGGCCCTATTACATATACATTTACCCCATGTATGCCCCCTTTGGAGTCATATCCTATATACTTTTTACCATATATTCTCCCATTGGATCATATCAATTTTAGACATAATGGATGGGTCTTGAAACCTTAGCCATGGTCCTCAGAGAAATAAAGAGTCTTAGGACCTAAATGAATTTTTTAAGGATCATGATCCATGAACAAGTAAATGAACCACTATAGGGTCCCTTTAGAGGAGAAGTTTGGCCTTTGGTTAGTATATGGGTAGCATTGGGAGGTTTTGTCCACCAAGGATGGGTATTTGGGTCTTGAACATTGTAAGAGGAGGAAATATACAACCTCAAGTACTACATAAATATTTTAAGCATTTGATCAATGAACATGAACTCAAAAAAACATGCAGGCCCTCTAAAAGGGATGTTTGACCTATAAATGGGATATGGGTTCCTATAGGTGATTTTACATACTAGGAATTGATCGAGCAAGGAAAAAATAGGCCATAAGACCTAAATGAGATTCTAGGGTTCATGGGGAAAAAGGAGGTCATGAACACTAAACATGCCATTTGGAGCAGATATTTAGCCACCAAGTGGGATGCATATGCCATTAAGATATTTTTTTCACCAAGGAGGGGTCTCAAGGCCTTGACCATAGTCATATGAGAACCATTACAATGTTTTCCACACTATATGGTTCTCAAGATACAACCCATGGTCCAAGTAGTAAAACCCATGTCCTAGGTACTAGAAGGAAATTTTATGGTTCATTGACCATGCATAAGGTATGAAACCACTACACAAGCCTTGTAAATGGAATCATTGCACTATAATTATGATATGGATGCCATTGGGAGGTTTTGGGAACTATGGATTGGTATCATGGCCCTGACCATGGTCAAAGAACAACCACCACGAACCAGTAGATATTTTTAGGGCTCATAACCATATGTCCCACCTCTATATTTCTTGTTTTCATTGCAAGTGATGATAATGTTGTTAACTTTCGCTCCACTCAGGAGTCTAAATTTACTATTTACATGAATATTCATCTTATCCACGCATAGTACATATATGAATAAAGAAATTAAAATTTATTTTCTGAGTGTAAAATATCGACATAATGTAATCATCTAGTCATTATATTATATTAACCTATTAAGAAAATATTATGTTTTTGTCACAAAGAGTCTATTGGTTTTCTTTGGACCATGGTTACAGCCCTAATACCAATTCCTAGCTTTCCAAACCTTGTAATGGTGTCTATATTATACTTGTGGGATAAACATTCCATTTACAAGGATTTTGTAGTGGTTTCATACCTTATGCACGGTCCATGAACCATGCAATCTTATTTCAGTCCCTAAGAAATTGTTTTTATATTCCCTAGACCATGGTTAGTGTCTCAAGAACCATATACTGTGAAAAACCTTCTTATGGTCCCCATATGACCATGGTAAAGGTCCCTTAAGACCACGGGGGCTTCACTCAATAAACTGCTATCATAGCACGTTCGTTCATGGCATATGAAACAATACCTTTAATTTCACTAAATATTGGAAGATACCTTCCAAAATCGTTTTGTTAACCCCCACCCAATATGCCTTCCCAATTTAAAAAAACCCATATTTTCACTAGATATTGTATGTATCAATTTTTTCATTAAAATTTTTTATACCCCTTTATATTTCTACCTAGTATATTGATATGATACCACTCTTATGACCCCACATGCATTCTACAATGCACCTTGCTTCTTTCAATGTATATTGTGGATACAAATTACTTCACCCACAATGCAATTACTCAACCACATATCATTATGATTTGCAACATCTAATGGTCTAATGAAGAGATAGGAGATCACTTATTGTATGTCACTAGAGCCAATGCACATAGTACAACATTTAGATTGCATGTTGCAGTTCCCCTATCGCTGACTAAGCCTGTTTTGGGCTAGGTATCCAAGCCCCCAGGGCCTATAACAAGCTCTAGGAGGCTGACTAAACCTCCCAAGGCCTGTAATAGGCACGAGTGGTTGGGTATTCAAGCCCCCAAGGCCTATCGAGGGCCTATAACATGCCCTGGAGGCTTAGAGCCCCCCAAGGCTATTAGTATCAACTGGTTGATTGCTATTGGAAACAATTGGTTGTCAATGACCACTATCTCTCGACTATGATTAACTGAAAACCAAATTCACCACGAAGCCCCTGGCCTTAAGCATGCCTTAAGACGTGATTTCCCTACGTACTACTAAGCTCGAGCCTTGACTCAACCTGGTTTCTCATCTAGGCGTGATTCTGCCATCTCCATTTGGTGGATATTTGTCAGCCCTCCCATATAAAAAAGACCCCGAAGTATTTTTGTATTGTTACATTAAATAAAAAAACCCTTTTCCCCTTAATATATAAGCAATATAATTTTTAGGTTTTCATGAATATTTAATACCACAATATGAATGAACGTGATATTATATTGCCTTCTAGTGAAGCCCCGGTGCTTAAGACCCATCCTTGGTGATCAAATTCTCCTAATGGTGTATGTATCCCACGTGGTGGCTAAATTTCTCTTCTAATGGGTGTGTGTAATGCAAGGAAAATTTTAAGGATCCATAATTTCCTTGAAGTGTAGAAACCTTGGCAAATCTTACTATTTAACAAATTTCCAACCATAAAATGTTTGGCTATATTTTTTTTTAAATATTCAAATTTCTAAGGGTTTTTAAAGTTTTTGGACAATTTTGGCGATTTTTAGAGTAAAAAATTTTAACCCTATGAAATTTGGGTGGATCATAATGGAAAAAAATGGAAAATGACGAATATTATTTTGGAATTTAGAACATTGGAAATTAGTCCATGGGATAATTTTGGCCCCTAAAATTTTCCTTGGTGTAATGATTTAATAATTCCTTTTGTCCCATGATCCTTGTAATCTTGGTTTATGTCATATGGATCTTATTTCCCCACTTGACCATGGTTAATACCATAGCATCCTTCCCAAGTATGAAAATCCTCCTAGATGCACCCATATCCCAATTGGAGATTAAAGATCCTTTTTGGCTTAGGGCCTACATGATTCTGTGAGCCTATGTTCATGGACTAGATCACTAAAATATGTATATATGACTTGACACCCTTTATTTTCTATCCTTACCATGATCAAGACCAACATAAATGTACTTGTTACACAAAACCTGCTAATGGAACTATTATCCCAATTGAAGGCCAACTGGCCCATTTAAATGACCTTTGTAGTGGTTTGAGGACTTGTTCATTGATCATGAGCCTTAATATGTATTTAGGTCATAAGGCTCATCATTTCCTCCCATGACCATGTTCAAGGTCTAGAGACCCACCCATTATTGATACAAATTTCTAATTCTTCCCATATCTCATTCAAAGGCCAATTTATTTATAATCCTTAAATGATTAACTTTGATCATATGACCCTTGTTTTCCTTCATCAAACATGGTCAAGTCCTCGAGAGCCATTTAATTAGTACAAAGATATATTAATGATGGACATCTCCTACCAAGGGAAAATTATATGGGTCTAAATGGTGATTTGATGTCTAGTTCATCAGCTAGGGCCCTAGAAGCTTCATTTTGGGCCAAAGTCCCAAAACCCATATCTTGTGTGTAAAAGAAACTAATGGTACCCATATCCTAGTCAAGGAAAAATGTACTTTCTAGAGAATTTTTTGGGTGGTTCGAGAAATATGTCATGTCCCATAAGTTCTATAAGAATAGTTTACGTATGAAGGACCTTATTTCCCTACGTCGGTCATGGTCAAGGCCTTAAGACCAATATGTACTACAAAATATTTCCTAATGGAACCCCTATCACACTCTTATGTGAAAGATGTTCAACTAAAATAGGATATTTGCAAAATAATGAACACCTTCAACAACTGCCCACACAAACATATCACAAATCATCATACCAATGTTTTTACATGGTTAAAATCTTTAAAGAGGGAAAAAATCCATGGCCCCATCCAACTAGCTATGTGAGGCAATATATTATGCAAAGGAAAAGAGATGTTACAATGAGTTTCTCACAATCTATTATCGAGTAAATGGCCCTCCATGCTCTTTAAATAGAGACCATGGACCAATTTGGTATTGATCCATGGATCAATAGCCATTAAGATCGAGGTCTAAATGAACCATCATATCACTCTATGTCTAGAACATATCATGGTTGTCAGATTGCATAAGTACAAATGCATACTAAATAAACACACTTTACCTAAAGACACATTATTCCAAGTTAGTCTTAACTAACTCCTATATGTTTTAATATCCTCACATCTCTCCTTAAGAAAAACTTGGGATAGGATGGAAGGATTTACAAGGTGACACAATAGGAGAAAGAAGGAGGCATTAGAGCCTATCCCCCCTTAATGACAAATTCCTAAACCTAACATAGATTGTAGTTTAGAAAAAATCGCTTCTATAAGATACTTTGTGACGATGTCTAGAACTTGATCATTTAAAGCAAAAGAGAGAACTTCGAGAACATGATCCTAAACAAGATTTTTGATGAAGTGCATATGTATCTCAATGTGTTTGATGTGGCCGCAATGTTGAACTGTATCTTTGATGAGCTTGATGGAACTTTTATTGTCACACCAAAGGGTAGTTGAATGTTGCTACTCAAGTACAAACTCTGAAAGGACATGTCATAGCCACAAGGATTCCTAACCTTCATCAACGACAGCTCGATACTCCATTTCTATTGAAGAAAGAGTAACGGCTTGTGGTTTCTTACAAGCGCAAGTGATAGGTCCAGAACCAACATTGAAAACATAACCTACTGTAGACAGTCGATCATTAGGGTTATCACCCAATCTGAATCAGTAAAACCAACCAACAAAGGAGTTGCTCTAAACTAAAATGAATCCCAAACTTAAATGCACCCTAGATATACCAAATTATACTTTTTTCTACTTTCCGATGGCTTTCATAGGGCATTTGCATATACCAGGAAACAAGACCAACAACAAAGGAAATATCAAGACAAATATGAGTTAAGCATGAGAGAATACCAACTAGCTGACGACACAAGGTGGCATCTACTTCAGGTGAAGTGAAAGTGGCAAAGAATTTGACTCCATACTAGAAAGGAAATAGGGTTGGTTTACAATATTCCATGTTAAAGTAACAAATAAGGCCACAATCATACTTATACTGAAAAAGAAAATTCCTTCTTTGTTTTGTAGTACTTGGAGGCCATGAAAGTGGTGAAAATTTCCTAATTTTGTCATTTCAAATTTCTTCTTAAGGGTGGATTTCACATGGTTTAAAAGGTTATGGTCACTATCATAAGGTTAAGGTCATCAACATAAACAAAAAGGATTATGAGATAGCTTCCTACTTTCATGGTATAGATATTGGGGTTAAAATGGCATCCAGCCTAAAACTAGTGTCAAGGAGAAATCTATCCATTTTAGCATACTAGGCTCGAGGAGCTTGCTTGAGGCCATATAGAGAATATTTCTTAAGGTGTCATACAAGGCTAGAGTCATTTTGAACACAGATAGTAGGTTGTTCCATGTAGATTTATTCCTACAAATCCCCATGGAAGAAGGTGTATTTCACATCAATTTGATGGACCTCCCATTTATGTGTAGTGGAAAGGGAAAGAACAAGGAAAATGGAGTTCATTTCGGTGACAAGGGAAAACATTTCACTGTAGTCAATTCCTTCAACTTGGGAAAATCCTTTGGCAACTAACCTTGCCTTAATTATTTAAATACTTTGATCAAATGCATACTTAGTTCTATATACCCTTTTACATATGACATGTTTTCTTCCTTTTGGAAGAGGTACAAGATCCCAAGTATTGTTTTACATAAAGGAACAATATTCTTCATCCATGGTTGTGTCTCAATATGGATGGCCTAAAGCTTCTGCAAATGTTTCTAGATAATGATTCTTTGAAACCTGAGCCAAAAGAGAGGAAGCTCACTAAAGATAAGAATGTGTCTAATATTGATCTCTAGGATCACTGACAAGATCACCTATTGCTTCACATGTTGTATGGATCCATCGATAAAACATTTGTGCTGGTGCAACTAAAGGAAACTAAGTATGCAGAGGTGGATTTTCATCCTCATTTTCATCATCAAATGAATATTCTAGAGTAGTAAATCTATCGAGGAAGTTGGGAGTATAAGGTGGAAAAAGTTTGGAAGATGGCCCGCAAACCATAGATGGCATAGACACCAAATTAGGCTCATAGGCCAAGATATTTTCATCAAATTTAAGAGCTCTTATAATAATTATTCATTTGTATTTTGGTTGAAGAAGTCTATAACCTTTTACATCTTCAAAATATCCAAAAAATATGCACTTCTAACTCTTAAGTGCAATGATTTCCATTTTTCATCAGGAATGTGAGCCCATGCTTCACTACCAAACACATAGATGTGGAGAACATCTATTTTAATGATACTCCATGCTTCTTCCGGTGTTATATGTTTTAGATCCTTGGTGGGAGCGTGATTGAATATGTAATTTCCATAGTTAATGGCTTCAATCCAATATTGAAGACTTAATCCCTGAGCATAGAACATACAATTAGCCATTTATTTTAATGTGTGATTATTTCTCTGAGCAAAATCAATTTGTTGTACTGATGTGTATGGAATAGTATGTTGCATTTGAATTCCCTATGTAGTGTAGTAATTAGTAAATTTGTTATTTACATATTCACCTCCATTATCTATTCTTAACTTGTGTATTTGATCTCTAGATTATTTCTCTACAGGGGCCTTGCAGGTCAAAAACTTGTCAAAAACTTCACTCTTATGTTTTAATAAGTAAAACAAAGTGTAGAATCATCAATGAAGGTTAATAAATACTTGAATCCAGATAAATAAGCAGAAGGAAGTGGACCACACAAATCACTATGAACAAGATGCAAGGGGGTTGAGGCATGCCAAGAAGCACATTTTTCAAAATTGTCTCGTTGATGTTTTCTGAGAAGACTCCCATGAAAAGCACCATCTATACTAGATAAATTAGGAATACCAATCACCATTTTCTGATTACACAGTTGTTGTAATGAGCTTTGAAATGACAAAATTGCTCATGCTAAAGTTTGCTCAAGTAATTTCTATAAGCAACAAAAGTTGAGGGAAAAGGTGATGACCCAAAGTTGTTGAATTTGTACAACTTGGTAATATCATCAACAATTCTAGTAGCTAGGACATGCTTAAGATCTTTTAAATCCTTGATTACAAAATGGTTCAAGGTGTAAACTCTACAGTCTTGCATTCACCATAATGAGTGATTTGATGGGCTGCCAACAAATTGCAGGAAATTTATGGAACATATAATACATCATTGAAATAACCATCATGTAGTTGGATTGTTCTAGATCTTACAACATTAAGAGATCTATCATCACCAACAAATATTTGTTTGGTGTTGCATTTATTTAGAGAAGAAAAGTTGGCTTTATCCTTATCCATATGATAATATGCTCTAGAATCAATGAGCCACTCATTAGAAGAAGAGGAAGAAGATGCACTGAAGAAAAAACTAAAAGCACAAAGTGCATGTCCATGAGTTGTAGAGTTAGGACATGAATGAAGGCTGATGTTGTGGTTTTTCATGTTTGCTTCTGATGTTTCCATATTCTGGAAACACTTAGATTCCACATGACCATATTTCCTACAAAAATCGCAATGCCACTTATTCTTATAATGCTTATGCTTGCTTTGTATTTGCAATAGGAGGATATTTAACTGGGGAATTGGCATTGAATTACCTTTTGATTTGGTTCCTTTGTCATTATTGAAAGGATGAGATAGCTGAGAGGGTTTGGGACCCTTGTTTTGCTTATTGTTGAAAACAAGTTTCTCTATCATAAGGGTTATTGGTTGTGTGATGCAAAGGGATCCTAGGGACCTTTGAGGGAGGGTAAATATTATTCCATAGTATATGTAGGGGACCTTTTGGTAATAAAAATTCCTTATCCTTATAGAAATTGGTCGGTTCAACTAGCATGCAATATTGATTATGCCAACTTTGTAGGTTGGCATCAGTGGAGGTCATGAAGATATTTTGGAAATAGGGTCATTCAGTGTGGATGAAATATATGGTGGGTAAGAATGATGCATCATCAAATACACTATGGATACTCCTTGGGAGAGGAATGGGTTTTATAGAACCATTATTTGTGATGCGAGAGGATGAGGAGGTGTATCACCACTCTAGACTTGAGGAACATTAACATCATCAAATTTGTTGGCCTCGTCCCATACCTAGAAATATATAGAAAGATGCAAACAATGATGCACATAATGTCCATAGACTCCACAAAAGGAACATAAGTGGTTAGTTCATAATTGGGGAGTTTTCCCCTACATAGAAATTTTATTAGGATCCTAATTTTGAGGGCTAGGGTTACCTCCAATATTTCTTGGAGGGTTATGAGATTGACCTCTGCCTTCTTTGTTTTCACTATTTCCTATTTTAATGCCCTTATTATTTTTCTTCTATGCATTTTGAGGATTGGGTATAGGTTGAGAGGGTGTGTTCTACATAGAATACAACTACCCTTTCCGAAAAGGGGGAACTTAAGGATTTGATTGGACTAGAGGTCTTGAAAAAAAGCTAGGGAATGGGTAATAAGGGTTGATTCTCAGTGGGGCCACATATGTGGTATAAACACTACCACACATAATGCCACTACACATGGTCCCATGAACATGAGAGGTGAGAAGAAGATCCAAGTAGGAGGTACTCATTCCTTCAAGTGAAGACAAGATTGAAGGGTCAAGAGGAAAATGGGTCATAAAAGGTTTCCCTAGATTAGGTGCTCAATACTAGGGGGATTACCATATTAATCATTACTTTTGAAAGTGGGAAATTGTTTGTATGGTCTTTTGGAGAATGCTATGACACCAATCACACCATCTATAGAATGGGATGCCCATAGATCATCTCTACGATACGAATTATTATAGGGTACATGAAGGATGATAAAATATAAGTAATTAGACTAAGCATAGCTCATATTATATTTTTGAGCCTTCAAGATAGCTTCCTCTTCCAATTTCATTTTCATAGAGGTGAATTCATTTTCAATAGTGAGTAGTAAATACACCAAGAACCAATCTAAAAAAATAAAATCATCTTGTTGTGCCATCCAAAGACTCTTTTGTATTTTCTATTCATAGATATGGTCCATGATATGAATAGACATTGTCTAATGGAATTACAAAAAGGATCTCTATTCCCTCATCATAATGGATAGGTAACTAGGAGAAGGTGAGAAAATTGGAAGCTAGGGACACAAATTTTGGATGTATTATAGAGGGATGCTTGATGTACAACGTTGCTACTACTCTAGTAAGGGTCCTTTTGGAGTAAACAAAAATTGATGGAATATTCATCCATGATGCTATTAGTGGAGCACCATAATGGAAGAACATGATATGGTTACTGAGGTATTCTCCTACTTTTCCTTCAAACTTGGGGATGTCCAAAGGTAATTTCCCATGTGTTTGAGGCCACATAGGGTCATATTTAATGGGATCATTGGTTAGTCTATCCTAATATAGTAGGTTTAGAATAGAAACAAAAGTAATATTTGATTTGGAAAGTGCATATGAGGCCACATTCCTACTACATTTCCATTATCCTAGTTTCCTTCAATCATGTTTTCATCATTGGTAGGATTTCTAGTAGATGAGGTGACTATGATATCACTAGCCATGTTTGTTGTTGGGTTCCCAAAAGGGTGATTAGAACTAGGTGAAGGTGTCAATCTAGGGCGTGGGGAGCCAAAATCATGGGATATTAAAGGGAAACTAAAGGAAGGGGGGATTGCTTGGTTCTCACATGTTAATGTGAACTAATACTCTTGCTAGGAATATTATAGAGGGGGAATAATCCTCATGGTCATATAAATTATATTAGAGGATAAATATTTCCATAGATGAGTAATAATTGCCTCAACTAACAACTCTATGTATAACTAATGAAACCGAGTTTAAATTAACCACACCAATATCAAAATGTGAGATCAATAAAAAACAAGTGCAAAGTGGGTGTAACAAGTGATGTAACTAAGGAAAGAAATAATATAATCAATGAACACCCTATAGGTAAAAATACGCACAAGTCCTAGAAGGAGAGCTATCATAAGAGAATAATGTGAAAATTAAAAAAATTCTCAAATCTTCCTCAACATGTGGTACTCACATCCACCATTGACAAAGAAGTAGAAACCCAAATAATGGTGCTCCAAAAACTTAACATGATTCGATCACAAATCCACCAAGAAAGTATGTGAACGTGGAAATGATATAATGATAGAGAGGGACACCAAGAGAAACTCCATTTATCACTATTTATATATTCCTTAGGGTCCTTCTCATCTTCTATGAGAGCTACCTAGGTAGGTAACTAAAATGATGGCCACTAAGATACCTTTTCTCAAGTATGTGTAATAGGTTACCTTTCCTTCAAGATCAAATCAAATGATTGGGGGATATTTAGCATTGAAATGGCTAGGAGTCCCAATCAAACATCTAGTCCCAACCTTGGAATTATCCACTCCAAAAAAGGATTTTAAGTTCCCTACAAGGACATCCTCTATGTCTCAAATGTAAGATGACTAAGGGAAACTATTTGGATTCCTATCCATAGAATCCTAACCTAACTATAATATTATTTTTTCCCTCAAGTGAAGGCTTTTAGTGAGTTTATATTAGAGGTTAATTCTTGGGCTCCACTTGGGGTAATTTACCAAGTGATGTTGAACTTAAGGTGTGAATGCGTGTGAACAAGTGGTGCATACAAGAATAACTTAAATAGTAAGGAAATGTAAATTCTTGATAGTAAAGAGAATACATAAAAGTAGATTCTACTCAATACTAAAAAATGGAGATATTTTTTTTTGTAAGCTAGTACCGATAGGGATTTGAACTTGTGACCTTCCATTTACAACTTCTCATCTCATTTACTCATTACCAAATTCTCTAGCACCCATGGGATAATGGATATCTTATTTATTGAAATATAATCTATTTCTTTCTTTAAGAGGTAAAATAACACTTCTAAACTCTAAGCAAGAAAATTTCACACCAAGGACTAATAATATCTAATGCAAGATAAGTAAATAGAGATGCAAGAAATAATAGAAATCCATAGAAATATATCTAGAAAGGACTCTTTCCTCAATCAATTTCTTCCTAACAATAATACAAATGCTAGCTAATTTCAATTGAATTTGCATAGAAGAGAAAATGAGGATATATCTACCAACCAAAAAAACAACCTTTAATCAAACGCAAGAAAGAAACTAATATTCAATTCTAAAAAATACTTTGGTGAAATAAAAATCGAGGCTGAAAACAAATCCAATTCGGAACTCTAAAAGAAATAATATTATTGTTTCTCAATCCTTTTTACGTACACGTCCAAATTGAAACAAAAATAATCCAATTTGACAAGAAGAAGGCTACAAATAAAAAACCAAAATTGAATGATAGCCTATGATAGTGAAATGAATAAATCTAGGCTTTGTTTTTTGTTATCTTGATATCTTGAATGCCATATTGATACATGAGAGGTGACCTTTTGATTTCATCTTCTAAGAGGTCCTTTCTACTTCTCAATGACTCTTCAACTTATTCTTCAATAATCAAAAACTAATTATTTACAATATTATACACATGGAACCAATCATTATAGGTTAGGTTTCCAGCATTCCCCCCTTTAATCCGAAGGGGTGTTCACGAGTCCAAGCATCCTTATGAAATTTTCAAGTTTTTCTCTTCCAAGTGATTTGGTGAAAGTGTCTGCAATTTGCTCATTTGTGGAACAACGCATCAAATGAATTATATTGTCCTTTGCAAGATATCAAATCAGATGATACTTCATGTTGATGTTCTTAGTTCGATCATCGAATCTATTATTCTTGGAAAACTTGATTACGTAAGTGTTGTCAATCAATAGAGGAGTAGAATTCACCAGTTTCTCATGCAAATATTCAAGTATTTTCATGAGCCACACATTCTTCGTTTTTTCTTTTGTAGCAACTACATATTCTTCCTATGTTGTGGAATTTGCTAGAACTGACTGTTTGTCTGATATCCATGAGACAAATGCTAATCCAACACCCATGAGGTAGCATGAAGTAGATAGTGTAGTCTCTTTGTCACCATCAAAGTTTGAATCAAAATACCAAATTAGTTTGAAGTCATCAACCTTAGAATACTTGATTCCAAAATCTTGTTTCCCCTTCAAGTATTTAAGGACTCTTTTGGTGGTAGGCTAATGTCCTTCACAAGGTCTTTGCACGAACCTAGAAAGGATCGCAACAACGAATGAGATATATTGTTTGCTAGTGGTAAGGAAAATAAGACTCCCTATAAGTTGTTTGTACTTGGTTGCATCCCCAAATTCATTCCCTTATTTTGATGTGAGTTTCAAGTTTTGTTCCATTGGAGTGGAGAGAGGATTTCATTATGTCATGTTGAACTTGTTCAATAATTCTCCAATGTACTTCTTCTACGAGATGAATATTTACTTTGGATTCTAAACTACTTCAATTCCCAAGTGGTAGTAAAGATGTCCCAAATATTTCATCTTAAATCCTTTCTTCAAATCTTTTTTTATGGATGTGATATAGCTCTCATTGTTCCCTATCATTAAAAGACAGTCTACACACCACAAAATATACAACAAATATTCCAACTTTCTTTACAAATAGTGTTGCATCATCAAGATTAATATGTTTGAAATTTAATTTAAAAATATGCTCGGTTAACCTCTTCATATCATGCATGAGGCACTTGTTTCAATCCATACAATGAATTGATGAGTTTGCACACCTTTTTTTCTTGTCCTTTCATAACAAATCCTTCTATTTGAGATGTGACGACATTCTATTTGAAGTATTCATTCAAAAAGAAGTCTTCACATCGATCTGATGAATTTTCCAGCCATTATGTGCATCCAACGACAATAAAGTGTGTATAGTGTCTCATTTTATTTTGGAGAAGAAATTATCTTCATAGTCAATGTATTCCTTCTGTGAAAAATATTTTTCCACAAGCCTTGCCTAATGCTTGTTAAGTGAGGCATCTGATCCATACTTATCCTTGTAGACCCACTTGTAGCCAATTAGTTTTCTCCAAATGGAGGGACATCCACCAATTTCTAGGTCCCATTAGTAATGAAAGCGTCATAGTCATTTTGCATGGCTACTTTCCACTCATCATGATCCAGAACTTATTGAGAGGAATTTCATTCAAGGTTAGCAAATAAATTCAATTCACAATCATATGAAGCATCCATATCTTTTACACCACCTAAACTTGAATTATCTGTATATCCTCCCTCTTCTTTCCTTGTCAAACTTAAGGTTCATATATTTTCGACTTCATTGAGATGGGCACTTTCAAGTGTCTTTGTGATCCAGTTTAAGATTTTCCATGAAGGTAGAGGTTGCTTAACCATCAGTTCTCCATTGTATTCAAGATTCATTCTTTCAATCCTCTCAATGACATCATCCAATTAAACCTCATGTTTTATTGAAGTGGAAAGAAACTTTTGAAGGGGACATGGTGCTACAAAAGGATATTCTAGAGATTGATCCAAGATACAGAGCCCCCCTTCAAGATGTGGAATCTCATTATCAAATTTATGAAAGGTCCTTACATGGGTAATTTTTTCCGGATGATCAAGTTGCATCCCAATAGACTCATAATTTTTATTCATTTTAAAAAAAATGACATCTTTGGAAAGAATAAACTTTTTGTTTACCTCATCATAAAGAAAACATGCCTTGGTGGTATTTAAGTACCCTAAGAAAATGCACTTTTGACTTCGTGCACCAAGCTTGTTTCTTTGTTCTTTTAGTATCAATGAGGCTTAGCAGGTAGAACCAAAGAACCTATGATTCATCACTGAATAAATGTGGCCATACCACATCTTGTGTGGAGTCTTGTCTATTAGAGGATGGGTTCGACTTCTATTCCTCAAATAAACTACACACAAAATTGCATGGTCCCAAAACACCAACTTTACATTCTTCAAAAACATCATGGAACGAACCATGTTCAAAAGTGTCACGTTCATTCTTTCTTCCACGTCATTATGTTGAGGATTGTATGGAACAATTGTTTGATTCCTAATCCCATGTGTCTAATATAGGATTCATATTCATTTGATGTGTATTCTCCTCCATTATCAATATGAAGGGAAGCAATCTATATTCATTCTTCATTTCTAATCCATACATGAAAGTTTAAATGTTTCAAAGGCTTGAGATTTATCTTTCAACAAATCCACCCAACATATCATAATGTAATAATTAGTAAAATTTATTATATATTTGTTACCATTTACAAAAACAACCTGCATAGGGCCACACAGGTCAAAGTGTATCAACTTTAGCTTTCTACATGCTCTAAAATTTGAGTCACAAAAATGATGCTTACTATGTTTGCAAGGAATATAAGCATCACACTATTTCAACTTCTTTGGAATGGTGAAAAAACCAGAAACTCCATTCTTTTTCGAAGATTGGAAACTATTACACTTGATGTGTCCATATCTAGCATGACATAAAAGACTAGAAGATAATGTACCTTCTTCATGTTGAGAGAGAAAGGAAAATTTTTGAGCTCTTGTAGATGTTCCTTTTAGCTTCAACAACTTTCCATCATCACATCCAGTCATGATGACCTAGTTGTTAGAGGACTTCCTTATCTCTAATATCCCATCGAAACTATGGATGGAATGGCCTTGTTGCCGAATGTGCACCCAGGACATCAAGTTTATCTGCAACTATGGAATATAGAGAGCATTATGCAATAAAAAATTGGGTAATCCAAGCAGTATGAGCTTGATCGAGCCAATTCCCTTGGGATTGATGTTAGAATCATTTGCAAAATATACTATCCCGTCTAAATTGTCATTTAGTTCTTCAATTTTTTTTCTTCTAAAGGTCATGTGGAAGGTAGCACCAGTTTCAAGCAGCCAAGTATCCCTTTAGGAAGCAAATGAAGTATTGAATGTAACTTCATTTACACCAATATTGCAATATGTAACAATGGAATGAGCATATTCAAGAGCTTTACCTAATTCAGAATCATTGCCTCCTTCCCAGTTTTGCTCTTTATTTGGTAAGATATTCTACAATGGAATTGTGAATGTCTTTTCCTCACGTCCTTTCTTGCCACAACTAACACAATGAAGAGCTTATCTCTTACTTACCCCCTGCCAATGAACTTATTTCTTCCTCATTGTCTCGGATAATGCATCTTCAACTAATCTGCACTAAAATCTGCAGTACAACATGTTTTGCAAACAACTCAACATTGTGACAAGGTGCAGGCCTTTGCAACTAGATTACAATACAATTTCTACAAGCTAATGAATAGTTTAATCTAAGGTCTACAATAGAAGGCTTACAATCCAGTATTTATAATACAATATATCTAATACAAATGCATAATAAGGTCAAGTAGACCCTTCATTCACATTATAAAGGCTCTTCTGTGGATACAGGAACACCAAGAGACATGGTAGTGAACATGTTAGTTTATGGACTCTCTATTTGTTTTACAACCCAAGATAACACTCGCTCTCTTATGGAAGTGATAGAATTTCATTGCATCTGCGCATTCATACTTGGCGTGGGAATGGACTTGATAAGAAGAAAAAACGATTCCCCTTCAGCGTAGGATCTCAGTGCAAGCGTAGGATCTCAGTGCACCAACACTCCACCAGGTCGAAATGATAGCAAATATATACTGATGCATTCTTCCTCCAAACCTTATGTTACTTTCAGACGCCGATGAATATATTCAATTCGCTCATCAGTTTGCTCATTGTATAATTGTATTGTGTTGGAAGTCATGTGTCAACATCGATGGAGCGATATCAAGCATTCTGATTTATTGTTTCTGATCTCTCAAATGACCACGACTGAAATAAGATGGATGGTTTTGATAGATATAAAGTTAATAGACGAAATTGAAATGAAGAGGAGACCAACAATTGAAACATCAGTTGTCGTTGAAATGTAAGTCCATACGAAAAGGCATGCAACCATGTGGAGGGACGCAGGCATGGAGACAAGTTGTGTTGGAGCGTGCTGAGTGTGATACTGGTCATGATTTGAGCATGAGACTAGAACGTTGAGGATACTATGCAGAGGTGTATATGGGTCGAGCTTAAAAAATCCCCACAAAGAGAGGTCATGGATTAGGGTTACAGATGATTCTGTATAAAGATGGCAAGAGAGGGGACATGCAGAACAAGGTTTTCTCTAAATGTAAGGATGCATGGGAATATAGCCATGCACGGATCCTATGGGATTTGGATCAATACTTTGAGAATGAGGAGGGATCGATCAACATGCATAGGTATGTAGATATGAAACACACAGAGATAAAATGAAATGAAGGGGAAAAACATAGAGATGGTGGTGTATGTAGGATGCAGTGAGTAGAACGCCAAGATTAAGGTTTTGTCAAGCACACAAGGAGAGAAAAAAAACAAAGGAACCTGGGCATTGTATAGGTCAGAGAGAGTGCTTGACTGAGGAGGACAGAGCTGGGAAGCAGAGAGAGCTAGCAGACAGCGAGTTATGACAAAACCTGGGAGCTTTGATATCGCTGAAAGGAATAACGAGGCTTGATTTTTCTTTAATGTAATATTAATATATGAGAGGTGACTTTTGTATTTTATCATCCTAGAGTTTCTTTGAGCTTCTCAAGGATCTTTAACTTATTCATCAATAATCAAAAACTAATTATTCACAATATTGTGCACATGGAACCAATCCTTAAGGATTATGTTTCCAACATATAGGAATATGAACCAAGACAAAAGTGTGAAATATGAATTGATTTGTCATAGAAAAAAAATCAATTTTTTTATGACTTTGCATTTTTTTTTAAGAAACAACCCACTGCATTATAGGAATATGAACCAAGACAAAAGTGTGAAATATGAATTGATTTGTCATAGAAAAAATTCAATTTTTTTTTATGACTATGTATTTTTTAAGAAACAACCCACTGCATTATGCTTTGACACGGAAAAAGTGACATGCAAAGTTGAAACTTGAAAAAATAAAAATTCTGCTCAAAACCATGGCTAAAACTTACAGTTTTCACCCAAATTACCTATCTGAAAAGAAATAATATCAAACAACAAGAAACAAGAGAAAGAACACTACCCTAATAACCTATGGATGGTGATATAAAAATGGCATGAACACAACCAAGGATGAGTAAAATGATTCATCCTTACTATGGTCAATAAATCCTGTATAGGAGACTTCCTACCCACATATGCCAAAAATAATTGCTTGAGGGTTTGTATATCTTAATTAATAGATCAAAATAAGAAATGGAAATAAAAGAAAACTAATTAAATACTTTAATCATGCATGCATAACATATAAGAAAACTAATGCCCACTCGGGGCAGAGCAATTAGTAATGAGTAAATGAGATGAGAAGTTGTAAATGGAAAGTCACAAGTTCAAATCCCCGTGGGTACTAGCTTACAAAAAAACATATAAGAAAACAAGCTAAAAATAAGAAATGCAACACATTCAAAGAATGATTTGATTTTATTATACATAGAATGAAGGAATATCATAACACCTTGCTATTAGTTGTAGATGGTAGTGTACCTCCTTATTTGACCTTAGGGAGGGTTCTTATAGATCCTTTGAGCCCAAGTTTCTAGCCAATGGATTGTGTGGTTGATCCCCAAATGTTGAAAGAAGGAAAATGAATGGTGGTTCTTTCTCTTACTTCCATTAAGAATTCTAACAACATAATCTTATTGTGAGTATGGATCTATGAAATTGTGATCATTAGGGATGTATTTATAAGGAATCATGTGGACAACACTAAGATCTAGGAATTGTGACCATTAAGAATGTATTTATAGGGAATCATGTGGACAATACTAAGATCTAGTTATAATATGAATGATCCCCATCTCATTTATGCTTTAGCATGGAAGTTAGGATTTGGGAGACCAAATCAACAATAATTTTCAGCCATAATGATTAGGCTTTTTCAACTTTCAGCCACTATTTCTTTTTGGGAAGACTACATCAATGAGGATTAACTAAATTTTGGTTTTGGGATCCCATCATTCTTTTCAAGTACTTTTTCACGATGTGATATCCCATCTCATTTATGCTTTAGCATGGAAGTTAGGGTTTGGGAGACCAAATCAACAATTATTTTCAGCCATAACGATTAGGCTTTTTCAACAGCCACTATTTCTTTTTGGTAAGACTACATCAATGATGATTAACTGAATTCTGGTTTTGGGATCCCATCATTCTTTTCAAGTATTTTTTTCACGATGTTATATTGTAGAATTTTAGGGATAAATCATGATGCAATGGTTAGTGTCAACCTTTGACTTCCTTACATGTCTTGGCCACATTAAAGAGGTCATATCGAGATGCATAAGATGAGAATGGCGTTAATACTTTTAGTAGTTATGTATAATGATGATACGGCTCATGACTAGTCATGAGAGAAAAAATAGGCTATCAACACTAAACATGCTCTAATTTTCTCCTTCAATTTCCATGGCACATGCATTTTGTTTATAGGAGATATTTTGGCTCTTGTCCTTTGAACTCTTTGTTGACCTTTTGAATTCTCCCTTTTGACTCTTTTATTTTCCAAATTGATTTATCCCATTTTATTATAGGGGGTACATTTAGTATTATATAAACCTCTACTCCTTAGAAGTTATTTTCCAAAAAAAATCACTTTCCTTGTAAGAATATGCTGACTTCCTTATTGTGATTTCCAACATTTGCACTTTAATATTTTTATTTTCTTCATATATGAGATTGTTTTGTGTAATTCTCATGCTAGTACCACTTATGCATGAAATTTGGAGTTTCTTGTCTACCTTTCACCAACATTTATTCTTTATACATGTAATGCCCCCATTCATCATTCCGACCAACTGAGAGGGGGACATAAACGAATTTTGAGCTTTTAAATTTTTCCCAATGGTCATACTACAAATTTATAAACATTTAAAATATGGGTGCAGATGCATAAATAAATACACAATGGAATAACTCTATCCACCACACAACACATGCATTTACAAGCATAATTATCAAATGCATAAGAATAAACTCATTTAACATCAAATACAAAGAGAATACTTATCTCAAACAATGAAGATCCAACATAACCTTACTGTGAGTATAGATCTATGAAATTGTGACCATTAGGGATGCATTTATAGGGAATCATGTGGACAACACTAAGATATAGTTACAATATGAACGATCCCCATATCATTTATGCTTTAGCATGGAAGTTAGGGTTTGGGAGACCAAATCAACAATTATTTCCAGCCATAATGATTAGGTTTTTTCAACTTTTAGCCACTATTTATTTTTGGGAAGACTACATCAATGATGTTTAACTTAATTCTTTTTTTGGGGTCCCATCGTTCTTTTCGAGTATTTTTGTACGATGTGGTATTGTGGAATTTTAGGGATAAATCATGATGCAATGGTTAGTGTCAACCTTTGACTTTCTTACATGTCTTGACCACATTAAAGAGGTCATATGGAGATGGATAAGATGAGAATGGAACTAATACTTTTAGTAGTGATGTTTAATGATGATAAGGCTCATGACTTGATATGAGAGCAAAATTAGGCTATCAACACTAAACATGCTCTACTGTTCTCCTTCAATTTCCATGGAAGATGCATTTTATTTATAGGAGATGTTTTTGGCTCTTGTCCTTTGAACTCTTTGTTGACCTTTTAATTTCTCCCTTTTGACTCTTTTATTTCCCCAATTGATCTACCCCATTTTATTAGAAGGGGTACATTTAATATTATATAAACCTCTACTCCTTAGGAAGTTCTTTTCCAAAAAAAAATCATTTTTCTTGTAAGATTATGCTGACTTCCTTATTGTGATTTCCAACATTTGCACTTTAATATTTTTATTTTCTTCATATGTGACATTGTTTTGTGTAATTCTCGTGGTAGTACCCCTTATGCATGCAATTTGGAGTTTCTTGCCTACCTTTCACCAAAATTTATTCTTTCGAAATGTAATGTCCCCATCCATCATTCTGACCAACAGAGGGGGACATCAACGAATTTTGGGCTTTAAAATTTCTCCCAATCGCCATATTACTGTTGAAAATATAACTCTCAAGGTCCTCCCATATTTTTGGTGTGGGTGTGATGAGGAGGACCATAAAGTTTTGTCCTTTATGTATTTATGTAACAAAGTGACGTTTATGTAAATAAAGTGAAAGTATTTTGTACTTTAGAAAAGTGGGTCACACTTTGTATTTAATAATTAATGATTTTAATTATTAAAAGTGAATTAAATGTAGACCCTTGATTTTGTAATTAAATCTCAACCCTAGATTAGGTAGTTGATGGAGTTTGTTACAAAAGACAAGTATAAAATAAAGTGAGAGGGACAAATGAAACACTCACCATAAAAGAGAGGAGAAGAGAGAGATTAGAGGCCAAGAAGAGTTTCCCAAGCAAAGTAGGGCACAATTTCCAAGAAAGAGAAGCAGAATGCTTCCCAAGGAGAAGCACATAGTTTGCAGCAACCATAAAATAGAATTAATGAAAACCGCACGTGTGGAATCATATCTCTAGATAACTGGCTCAAATCCCAAGAAAGCTAGCTGTGCAATAAATGCAATCCATACAGTAGTAATGGAAGACTTGTGTGGGCCCAAAAACCGAGGAAAAACTATAGCAATCCGTACAGTAGGTACAATAGACCGTACAACAGAGTTTAGCACAGTTTTCAAGGTTGACTAAAATTTTTGGGTTAGTTTTATGTTTATGAAATTTTTCCAATGAGGGTTGAAAGAAAAGTTCTGTACATTGAATTTTTTGTTCTCTTCATAATGAAAAATATTTCTGATGGTTTTCCCCAAGTTATGGGGTTTTTCCTGGTCCTTGACTGAAATAATTGTGTTCATCTTGCTTAAAATTGTTTCAGTATTTGGCAGTATTTTGGAGTACATTTTTGAACTGTGGTTTTACTTTCAGAATTTTCAAGTTAAAACCCTAGATTCTTCAAAGTGTTTGACATAATGTGTAAATGATTCATTTCATATTTTAAGTCAATTTTCGTCATGGTATCAGATCTCATATTAACAAATCCATATTGAAAAAGAGAATAAGAAAGTGTTCTTTGAAGTTTAGAAGAGTCTTAGATTTATCTTTCAAAGTTTTTTTTGGTTGCAAGTTATTTTCCATGATGAGCATTAGGTATGAGGATAGGTTGGATGGAGTATCCAACTACATCCCATGCAAAGTAAGAATCACTACTGTGTTAAAGGAACTTAGAGTTTGGGTTTCACTAACAGTGTCATGACTAAGCCAACAGATAAAGATGAGCTTGAGGAGTTTGAAGCTCTTGAAGCCAGAGCCTACAAAATTATACTGGATGGGATTAAAGACCATCTCATTCCACACTTAGCAGAAAATAAAATTGCTAAAGAGATGTGGGACATAATGAACCAGTTGTTCGAAGCAAAGAACGAGAACCGGAAGATGGCCCTAAAAGACAAGATGCATTGTATCAAAATGAACAAACATGAGTGTGTATCCTCCTACCTGAATCGTGTCACACAAGTCAAGGACGAGTTGGAAGCAGTAGGAGAGACTATCCATGATTTAGAGTTGTTGAGGATAGCCCTAGAGGGTTTCACCAAGAAGTGGGAGGTATTTGTAAAATTTATTGTGGGTAGAGAAAAACTTTCCAGTTGGTCCATATTATGGGATGATTTTACCCAAGAATAAATCTGGGATGGGTCACAGGTTTTCCAATCTAGTGAGGATGCTGAGCAGGATGTGGCACTTGCAGCCAAATCGAAGAACAAGAAGTAGAAAGATTTGATTCAAATCCAATAGTATCATTGTGGTAAGTTAGGAAACTATGCCACAAAATGTCTTGAGAAGAAGAAAGCAAAGTTAGAGAAATATTCAACAGCTACTGCAATGGAATAATTTGCAAATGAGTTTGCAAGTGAGTTTTCTCTAACCTATTTTGACTCTAGTGTAGGTAGATCAGTTTTTGAGCATGTATGGATAGTTGACAGTGGGTCAACCAGACATATGACTCGAGTGTATGTTGCATTCCAGATTATCACAGAGTTGGTACCAGGAAACTACATTTAGACAGATATTGACGGTCCACAGATAACTATTCAAGGGGTTGGAATAGTCAAGTTCCAACTAGACCTTGGAGAGGTATTGAAGATACATGGAGTCCTCTTTGTACCTGGTATGAGAGTTAGCAAACTCTCAGTGTCATCTATTGAAGATGATGGTTATGGGATGTTGGTCAGGGTCAGTCATATATTCATCTATCAGAGAGATGATCCTGTCAGGACCACTATCTTTCTTAGTGATCTCAAGGACATATTTTATATTTTGAGAGGACATGTTGTACGTCCATGGACAGGTGGATGGCTGTCAGAGCTAGAGTATGGAGCAGAAGATACAGTTGATCATCATGTTGTTTATATTTCTTTTGATGAGGAGAGTGAGTCTCTCTAGAGCACTGGCAAAAGACTCAGCTAGATAGGTGATGGTGATGAGTAGATTGATGAGATTCAGGCTGAATCTCAGGAATCAGAGTTTTATTTTAGCGGTGGGAACTTCTCTCCAAGAGACATTCCAGAGTAGGAGGGAGTTGCATCAAGAGTTAGAGCCAGATATTTGGATGGTGTCGGAAGGACCTCCCTTGTTAGGAGGGAGTGTTGAAAATATAACTCTGGAGGTCCTCCCATATTTTTTGTGTGGGTGTGATGAGGAGGACCATAAATTTTTTCCTTTATGTATTTATGTAACAAAGTGACGTTTATGTAAATAAAGTGAAAGTATTTTGTACTTTAGAAAACTGGGTAACACTTTATATTTAATAATTAACGATTTTAATTATTAAAAGTGAATTAAATGTAGACTCTTGATTTTCTAATTAAATCTCAACCCTAGATTAGGCAGTTGATGGATTTAGTTACAAAAGACAAGCATAAAACAAAGTGAGAGGGACAAATGAAACACTCACCATTAAAGAGAGGAGAAGAGAGATATTAAAGACCAAGAAGAGTTTCCCAAGCAAAGTAGGGAACAATTTCCAAGAAAGAGAAGCAGGATGCTTCCCAGGGAGAAGCACATAGTTTGCAGCATCCGTACAACAGCATTAATGACAGCCACACATGTGTACTCAGATCTCTAGATAATTGGCTCGAATCCCAAGAAAGCTAGTTGTGCAATAAATGCAGTCCATACAATAGTAAAGGAAGACTCGTGTGGGCCCCAGAAATCGAGGAAAAACTATATCAATCCGTACAACAGGTACAATAGACCGTACAATAGAGTTTAGCACAATTTTCGAGGTTAGCATAGTTTTCAAGGTTGATTGAAATTTCTGGGTTAGTTTTATGTTGATGAAATTTTTCCAATGAGGGTTGAAAGAAAAGTTTTGTACATTGAATTTTTTGTTCTCTTCTTAATGAAAAATATTTCTTACTGTTTTCCCCAAGTTGTGGGGTTTTTCCCATCCTTTGACCAAAATAATTGTGTTCATCTTGCTTAAAATTTTTTTAGTATTCAGAGCAGGAGGGAGCTGCATTAAGAGTCAGAGGTAGAGATTTGGATGGTGCTGGAAGGACCTCCCTCGTTTGGAGGGAGTGTTGAAAAGATCTCTCTAGAGGTCCTCCCATATTTTTGGTGTGGGTGTGATGAGGAGGACCAGAAATTTTTTTCCTTTATATATTTATGTAACAAAGTGATGTTTATGTAAATAAAGTGAAAGTATTTTGCACTTTAGAAAAGTGGGTCACACTTTGTATTTAGTAATTAATGATTTTAATTATTAAAATTGAATTAAATGTAGACCCTTGATTTTGTAATTAAATGTAAACCCTATATTAGGTAGTTGATGGAGTTAGTTACAAAATACAAGTATAAAAAAAAGTGAGAGGGACAAATGAAACACTCACCATAAAAGAGAGGAGAAGAGAGAGATTAAAGACCAAGAAGAGTTTCCCAAGCAAAGTAGGGAAGAATTTCCAAAAAAGTGAAGCAAGACACTTCCCAATGAGAGTCACAAAGTTTGCAGCAGTTGTACAATAGCACTAATGACGGCTGCATGTGTGGACTCAAATCTTTAGATAACTGGCTTGAATCCCAAGAAAGCTAGCTATGCAATAAATGCAGTCTATACAACACTAAAGGAAGACTTGTGTGGGCCCATAAATTGATGCAAAACTGTAGCAATCAGTACAACAACCATACAACAGGTACACTAGACCATACAACAGAGTTTAGCACAATTTTCGAGGTCAGCACAGTTTTGAAGGTTGACTAAAATTTTTGGGTTAGTTTTATGTTTATGAAATTTTGTCAATGAGGGTTGAAAGAAAAGTTATGTACATTGAATTTTCTATTCTCTTCTTAATGAAAAATATTTCTTAGGTTTTTCCCCAAGTTATGGGGTTTTTCCTGGTCTTTGACCAAAATAATTGTGTTCATCTTGCTTAAAATTGTTTCATTATTTGGCAGTATTTTGGAGTACATTTTTGAAGTGTGGTTTTACATTCAGAATTTTCAAGTTAAAACCCTATATTGTTCAAAGTGTTTGACAGAATGTGTAAATGAGTCATTTCATATTTTAAGTTAATTTTCTTGAATTACAAATTTATAAACATTTAAAATACGGGTGTAGGTGCATAAATAAATACAAAATGGAAATAAATCTATCCACCACACAACAAATGCATTTACAAGAATAATTATCAAATGCATAAGAATAAACTCTTTGCACATCAAATACAAAGAGAATACTTATCTCAAACAGTGACGATCCAAGCAAATATCTATGTAAGTGCAATTTTCCACCCAACCTTAGTCACTTTATCGAGCATATACTTTTTCTATGAAGAGGCAACCCCAAGCTGAGCTATGAGGCCATCCTGGAAAAGGATACACCTACAAGCGTCTTTCTCTCATCTGATGACCCATTATGCCCTCTATGCTTAGCCAAATACTCATATAGATCTCTACAGGAATCTCACTTAGCCATTAAAGCCTTAGAACCAACAATAACTTCTTCACACAACACCCTTCTAGGATTAGGAATCCCCATCACTTGTCCACAGCTCTCTCAATGATCTATCTTGGCAGGTGCTTACTAGTGTGTGCATAGAAGAAGTCCAACCTGCTATATGCTATTGGAGAACCACCTGTAGCCTTAAGTCATGTGTTCTGAAGTATGAAAAAGTAGAACAACTCAATGGGTAAAGGTTCCTAACTTACCAAACCTCAATGCTCACCTACAACCATCTCTTTTCCCTTCAAATCCATGGATCTGGTTCCAAATTCAAATTTATGGGTTATACAAAGACTGGTAATTGGTAATGGTATGAACAACATTAAGGAGAGCTCTATGTAGTGTAGAAAGTTGCATGATAATGGAAAATGAGTGAATGAATCCAAAAGATAAGAGGGAATGGTGGAAAGACATCTAACATAACTTCTGACCATAGAAGAAAAGGACCCTTATAAATGTCATAGAACGATATTCATCCCATGCTTCCATAACTACATGGGAAGACTTTCCCAACCAACATCACGCATGCATTCAATGATTGGATTTAATAGTCAAAATGAAATAATTGGCTCATTTAAAGAACATGGAGGAAATTAGATGAGTTCTAAGGTTGACATTTGGAAATAGAGGATTTAATCTCCCATAGGCCCCCTTTCCTCTTCCCCTCTAGTGGAATCATAGCCCTTCTAGTGCTCTTTACACATCCATCTTGGACTATTTTATTATTTTCCAACATAATATTTACATAGATTTCGAGTTAGCATGACAAGTGAACCATATGGTTCAATTAGAAATATTTACATCATACATGCCTAGCCATTCACTAGTTGGGCCATGGCCTTGAGCTCCACACTAGGAATCGATACTAGTATATTTACATAATTTGCATAATTTTGATTAAATACGTTCCAAGTCAAAACTCAAGGTATTACAAGGAACTACAGAGACATCAAGAATGACATGCTATTAATTCCATAATTGTATTCAAGAAAAAAATAATGAAATTTTCTATATTAAATTAATATCTTAACAAAATGAAATTCAAGGAAAATATTACTCTTTGTTGATGCTTCCTCTATGCATGCATCATGATTGATAAAAAATCTATTATCGTGTCATCCTTGTATTCATATGATATAGGAGGTTGATATAATATGCCAATAAAAAGTAGAACTATCCTTCGATGGAAATATTTCAAACTATACACTAAAAGTTTCTAAGTGAAAAGAAGAACAAGCCAACATTGGAAGGTTGTATCTTGCCAATAAAATAGCAAGCTTCTAGGTCAAGTTAAATTAGGGGAATAATAAACAAGTTCATTCAATTTTGAAGTGTGGACATATGAGAGAATGGAAATTTTAGGGCCTTAGGAGAAAACTTTGGGAAGGGCCTAATCATTTAATTAGGACTGATTTGATTATCGGGGAATTCAAAATCTTTGATGAATGACCTTGGGCCTATTTGACAATTTGGTTGAAATTTGATTACCATTAGAAATATTGGGGCTAATTTAGTACTGTGGTAAAATCTAATTATCATCTTAAGGTTTAGAAGAAAGAGCCAAAATGGACCAAATATGGAAATGTGGTGAAATTTTCAAATCATGAGGAATTTTAAATCATCATTTGAATGCAAATGGAGGTCCAATTAGGAGATCAATCTGACTTTCCAAATGTAGACCACTTTTTTAGACATTAAATTAACGAGATATCATAGGACTTGATTACTAAGTATGTACCAGATTTAGTGACAAGGGCTTCTTTTGCGGGAAGGAAAGAGTTAAATCAAGCCATTAAATAGTCAAACCTATCCTTTAATATATTTAGCAAATGCATCTTGGGATGGGCTTGATTTAACACTCAAGATACGTTTTAAATATTTGAAATAATTAAAAACATGCTTGAGAAATCTCGATTCATGAATCACAACGTGTTTTGCCAACTCAAACCACTATCTCAATGCATCAAAATTATATAAATTAAACAAAATATCCCTATCAACCTTGAAAAAAAAGGGGATGAGTCCCTAAGCAAATTGTTACACACTAAAATGCAAATCATTCTAGGCCATTATAAAATTTGTATATCAAGGTGGTTGGTTGTATACCTTGAGCTGCCATTTTGAGAGTCACATAACATGCTGAACCCGAAGGTTAGGGTTCCTTCCCTAGCCACCCTCCTCTTCCTTGTTTAGCTTTTGTTTGAGTGCGGATATATAGGCTGATGCTTTCCTGAGGAATGGCGGGGTGCCCTTGCACGGTGACATGTTGATTTGAGCCTTCCCTAGCTCAACAACAATGACAATGACTATTGTGATGGGGCTGCAGTCTTATGATGGTGGCGGTGTTTCAGTGGAATCTTGAGCATCGTGGATGGAGGAAACACTTTTTAGATATGTATTCAATATTGTCTTTCTCTATAGCTCACAACTTCCTGATGTGATGCAAAATTCTCTAGGATTTTCCTATTTATGATATTTGTTGAAATACTTCACAATTGTGTTATGTTGACAACTTTTAAGGTGAGCATTATAAAGAAATTCACAAATAATAATCCCATGTTACTCGGAAAAAATTATGAATTGATCCCTTAATCTACCTTTTGAAGGAAACAACTTTCTTTACTATTCTTTAGATTTTGGTTCTTCATAAACCTTTATTAATGATGCTCTTATGGACTCACAAATAATAGTATTATTATACCCCAGTTATAAAACGTATATTATATTAGTGTAAATCATGGATATTTTGTAATGGTGTGGCTTTTTCAAGGGTGTCAAGGCTTGGAGGGATGAGTTCTAATAACCCTAATGTAAAATGTGAAATGACTTGTAAATATTACTAGAGTGAATTCCAACGAAAAGTCCAAACTAGCATGTGGTTAAGAGTCTAATTAATGGGTCTGGTTTTTATGTTCTATTTAATTTTGTAAAATGAATGTGTAATCAACAATATAATGATTACCAAAAATGTTTATTTATGAGAAAAAAAGTGGGTTATTATTCCACTAAAGAAGAAGTGAAAGGGAGGTGTCTAAGAAGGGTAACGCATTATAAGAATGTTTTCGTATGTCCTTGGAGATAAACTATCGTTTTGTCCATCCTTATTAAAAATCCATCCCATCTACATTTAACTTATATTTGACTTATGTATACTAAACATAACTATCACATCCTTGGTGAAGGTATGTATTCCTCATACATGGAAGAAATAGATAAAGTTTAAAATTCTTAAAGAGGTTTATTATGATTATTCTACTCCCCCTCATGCTTCTATAAATTCAATAAAGTTCTTTATGGTTTTCACCCCGTACAATATAAAGTATGAAAGTTATGATCTTAAGGGTTGCATGAGTCTATATTGGGAAAAGGGGATTTTGTGGCAGAAAGAAGATATATTGTATTAATTGGTCTAGATGGATATTGGTGGACACTTACTTATTCTATTGGATCAAAACATATTTTCCAATTTGACATCTTTTTAGGTCAGAAGACTGCTCCAAATGGATATTGGTGGCCGTGCACCTATTCCAAAAGCTCAAGATATTTTTTCCAGTTTGGTAGTTTCTATGGATTTTCATGTCCAAAAATTTTGTGAGGCCCTAAATGAAATTTTTAGAGACACCACTATCCCATCATAGACAAAGGCAAGATTGGATGGGCAAAATTTGTACTTATTGGCTAGACATTTCCAACAAGATACTGAACACCCTAAACAAAAATCATATGCAAAATTTATGCCTTGAGAAGTTGACACCTCAACTAACCACCTCAAGACATGCAAACCTCTTTACAGATCCTCTCATAGGGTTAGGTTTTTGGATGTTAGGGTTTTGGCCCTCATGCTTATGATAAAAAGACCCTTTGGCCTCCTTTTGTAATCAACTTGTGACGAATGAGCATAGCTACCACATCTCTTCTCAGAGATCAAGCTACCACCATTCTAGTTGTTTTATTTTACAGTATGTTCTATTTTATTGAGTTAATAGAATTTGAGTTTACTGTATCTCTATGTTTCATATATTATACCTATGTATGTAGTTCTATATATGCTCTTTCCTTTCATTCTCACATAAATATGGATCAGTGGCATCATAGAAATATTCTCTCTATTGTCTCTTAGTGCATGTCCCCAACAAGATCTACATATCGAGAGTTGGTTCTTGAACTAGATGAGCTTGGGGGAAACCACTCTCATTTACCCAAACTGCCTGCCATGGTCGAGGAAAAGAGAGATGATGGAGCAATATATCCTATCAAGTTATTGCTCGAGGAATCCCTCATGCAACAAAAGAACACTATGATATACAGATTCACCTAGATCCTTCGAGATATGATAACAACAATGGAAGGATCATCAAGTAGTCACTTCACAGGAGTGAACCCTTCAAGGTACAAGTTAATTTTTATATTCCTTTATTTGAAGGCTAGATCGATGTTGATGCCCTAGGTAAATGGTCAATTTTGCTAGAAGGGTATTTATCTATATAGAATTTCTCTAACAGTGAAAAGATCCCTTTTGTGCTCCTTAAGGCTATCCCGCGTGTCAAAAATTGGTGGAAAACTTATTGTGAGAAAAACTTAACAAAGGAGTCTAAAATGTTTGATGCCAATCCCACTTGGGCCTCTTAATTTATAGATGTCATTAAAGAACAATATTACATTGTGGGAAACTATGATGACCAATACACAAGATGGACCATGCTGCGTCAAGAGAAGAACCAAACGATGCTTGAGTAAACCAACAAATTTCATACCTCCTGCACAAAGCTAGGTATCAAAGACTCCAAGTGAGACATGGTTCTAAAATATCATAGTGGCCTACCGGTACATATGAACAGAGATGGAATTCTTATACATCTCTTCACTAGGATCCACTTATCAGTATGTTGTCAAAATAGAGAAGAAATTTCAACAAAAGAACAAGCAAAAATTTGGACCTGCAAATTCATTGCAAAACCAAGCCTAGAAAAGGGAAATCCTAGCTTGCAAAACAAAGGACATGATAAGGAAAAAAAACCCTAGGAAAAACAATCCCAACCACAAGAAAAGAAGAGTAATGAAAAGACAAAGGACATCATGAAGTGGTGTGAGTTCCACAAAATCCCCTGGCACAACACTGATGAATGTTGCTCAAATCAGTCATTGCTGTCTGAGATCAAAGCTTCAAAATTAGATCCTAGTTTCGATTCTAATTTAGGAACCAACATCACAGTTGCAGACTATGATGTCCCAAAATTTTGCATTGGGTCACAATGGCCTAAGCCCCTTGGCCATACTCATGATAGTTTGTCAAATTGATGTTAAGGGTCAAATAATTGCCCAGAATGAAGTCCAAGTTAGTAATAATGTGAAATTAGATCCAAATGGACAAGGTGGGCCACATTAAGATAAATTCGCAATTCAAATTTTGTAATATACCCATCCAAATGAACTATCATGGAGGAAAATTACTAGTTTCCTAGGTTGGGGGTGGAAGCTTTGGGATTTGAAATAAGGGGGATAATAAATGATGTTTGGACATTAGAATGACATAAATATTTAATAAAGGAGCTAAATAAATAAATACAAGGGAAAATCAAAGTGGCAATTGATCATGAAGACACATGGGGGATATGGGACCCACACAAGCTAGATTTTCTATGCCACATGGCATCCTCCTCTTCTCATTTCGAATCCATAAGAAGCCCAATGTTCTTGGGATGAGTTGGAAGGTTAATATACTTGGCATGAATCAATTAAAGTTGAATTGGAGTGGAAGAGTAACTCCCATGGAAGAGGAAGAGGCATTTTGGAGCTAGTGGGACACTTGGACTAGATTCCCTAGCTTTATGACAACAATGATGAAGATGCTATTACACCTATAACACAAATCAGACCTGAATGTTGAAATATGACATATATGACATGTCAAGGCTACAAATAGCCTCCAAGAGAGCGCTCAAGGGTGTTTTGGAAGCCAAAGAGACACATATTTGAATTTGGTGGAGGAGGAGGCTAGAATTGGAGGGAGAAGTGGCACACATTGGAATCTCTTCCCAACTTGAGTTGGCATGAATCTCTTGGAAGGAATTCGACCCATGGAGGACCTTAGAAGTTTATAAAATAAAATAAAAAAGAAGGAGAGTGGTTTTTGATCATTTTACATTTTTCATTTGGAGAGGAGAGTTAGTGGAGTGTTACTCTACTTGCCTTAGCACCAATTTCGAGGGTGAAAGACTCCCATCCTACTTGGAAATTGGAGAGGCCATTCAGAAATTTTATTTAGAGATACAATGGAGTCTTTTGTTACAGTTCAAATCTACAGGGAAGCTCATGGTCACATATCTTTCAGCTTTCTTCTACAACCATTCTTCTATTTCTTGGCATATTCTTGCTCCTTGAGGAGAGGCGCACTTGTTGAGGTGATGAACTCTTTGTTATAGATCTTGAGGCCCCATATATTTGTATCTGATATATATAATCTATTTCTACTGTTCAGAATACTTTCAAGTTGAAACTCAAATATATTTGATGTAAAAATTCTAAACTATGAACAAATGGTGTCATTTCCCCAATACCTTGTTATTTGCACTTGAAGTGGTATCAAATTCAAATGGTTCAGTCGATGTATGATGTATTAATGTTGTATGGATTTCCATTAATATGCTGAAGGAGTTTCATATTAATTATACAATCATTTGGATCAATATTCTTAAGTTTCATAACCATTTGTGAAGATTTACTATCATTTCCCCTTAGGTCGAAACTAGTCTTTTTGTGTCTGATTTAAGAGGGTTGTAGAAGACTTAATAAACTGAATGGTGATGCATATGAGACTATATTGATGTCCCATATATATTACCTTCCTCTTTTTAGAAATTTTAGAGGGTCCAATAGCATTTGGAGATCCATTTCCAGCATCTACCCCATGGGGAACTGAACCCCTAATTGCTAGTCCAATTCCCTACATGGTTCAGAATTCAAAGGAGAGTTTCAGAAGCCTTTTTAAGACTCCGAGGAATCCATGAAACTCATAATATATTCCTAATACCATCCATATATCTTCTATAACAATTTGGGAGCATTTGGAGCTATTTGGAGATCAAGAAAGCAATACTAGTTAAGAGAAATTGCTAGTCAAACCCCCTACCTTGGCTAGAATCCTAATGAGACTTGCAGAAGCCTTTTGAAGAATCTAAAGAATCCATGAACCTCATAATAATTTCCTAATACCATTCATATAAATTCTGTGTCAAGTTGGGAGAATTTGGAGCCATTTGGAGATCAAGAAACCAATACTAGTTAAGGGTTGAACTAGTGGAAAAATAGAAAATTTCACCATTTTAATAAATTTCTAAAAAGAGACATTACAGTGGTATCAGAGTATGGTCCTTGCACCTATGAATTAATATCATACATTGAAGAATAATTTGCAGTCATGTCTAACTATTATGATGACTCCTATGAGTACAATGCTTATGAGCAGTATGCATATGATTGTGAGCAATATGAAGCAGAATGTGAATGGTTTGAGGAAGAGGTGCCATCATGCAACACTTCTTACAATTTCATGAGGAATGAAGATTATTATTATGACCATATGTATGATAAAGATGAGTGTTTTTAACTACCAAAGGATAATCCTATGAATGTGTTACAAAGATGGAGAGCAACATATAAAACCTTTCCCCAACAATATCAGAAATATATTGATTTGTATAAGGGAAATACAAAAAAAGACCCTCCTTTCGAAGACTTTGCTGATTGGGTGTTTGCAAATAGGCCCAAAAATCAAGACGTGGAGTTAGTGAAGAAAGGTTTATTCCATTCTTGTAAAAGACCTTGCAGAGAAAATCATATGTGTGTGGGCGAAAAGAGTAGTGAAATATCTGAACCTTCAGGGAATGCATATATTTCCCACTTGATGAGAATTTTTGGTTTTTCTTCAAAAAGGGACTCCAAATGTATTGATATTAAGGAAAACAAGGGGAAAAATGCATCATCTTGCTTGAAGGAGCAAAAGGAGGAGACCCATGAACCACCTAGTTCTGAAATAGGTGAAGTAGAAGAAGCAGTACATGAAGAGGATCGAAAGTCACTCCCAAGTGACTCTGAAAAAGATGAAGAGCCATCACATGAGCATGAAGAAAATTCTATTGAAAATATTGAATATCATTTCGAGACACATTCTACCTTGGAAATGAAACAAAAGCATTTACTGATGGATGCTTGAACTATGAAGGAGTACCTAATGCTGGGTGCTCACACCTCTATGTTGGTGACAAAGAGATCACTTTTGAAAGCATTGCTACAAGCCAAACTTCCATTAAACATGAAAATGAAGACCTTGTAGCAATTGAAGAAGAAACAAGATCAACTTCCCCATCACCATTTGAGCTTCATGAAGTTGGTCCAAGAAAGAAGGAAGAAGATGAGGATGTTCATTTGCAAGAGCCTCATTTTCTTGAAGGGTCCTTGAATATGAAAGAAAAGAAGATCCAAGAGACCCTTAGCATACTCCATGACACTCAAGCATTGGTGTCAAATTCTTGTCAGAGAGTTTCTTCATTGAAGGATCCATCCTTACTTGGAAGATTCAAAGAGAAATGTGAAATGTCAAAGGTAATTTCATGTCTTTGCTTTTTGATAGAAACAATTTGGTTGAGTTTAATGAATTATTACATGATGCATACTCGAAGAATCATGAGGATATTAATAAACTTAGAATTCAAAATGACCAACTTCTTGAAAGGTTGCAATATACTTGTTCTTGAAAGGTTGCAATATACTTGAGTTTCCTCTTGGATATGGTGACAAAAGTTTTGAAGAAGTGTATGATTCCACTACCTTGGAACCAACCTATGAGGAAAGTTTTGCACTTTTGAGGGAGGTGAATGATCCTACCATTATGGAGCATTCACATGAGGAAACTTTTGCACTTTCTGATCATTTGGGTTAGTTGGTTCATTCTCATACATCCTACACTTCCATATTTTGCAGCTTCATCCTAATGAAGTATGGGTGAAAGGCTTATTTTTTATGGTGCCACATGACGAGCATGAAACTCCTATCTCTCCTTTATATGACGACATTATTAGAGCCATTTCTTATTTACATTTTCAACAACATTCCTTTTTACCTTATGATGAAACACATCTACATGGATGCACTTATGATGTTGACTTGAGTCACTTGAAGACTCATGATTTCCCTTGCTCTTTTCTTAGTTCAATTGATATTGGAGGAACTTCATCCACTGCTTGGGTGAAGAGATATATGATTGGAGCAAATTCTTATTGGCAGCATCACCCTTTGTTATTTCATGATGATACACATGTTCATGAATGCACAAATTCTACTTATGTGAGCCCCTTGAAGGATTATTGTTTTCTTTGCTCCCTACTTGGTTCGGATTTTAGTGGAGGTTCTTCATTCACTTCTTGGATGAAAGAACTGTTATCACATCCATGTTAGCTGGAGATACCATGCTGCAGATTGTGTGGTTAGGGGCCGTACTACATTTTTTTTCCAGATCAGAGATCAGTTGCCCTCAGAGGGGACATACATTGTATTCAGATTGCTCAGAGCAGATATATCAGAGGGGACAGATGGTTTTTGTATTGGTCCATACATGTTATACAACATTTCCTACAGGGTCACCCTTCCTTGCCAGACTTTGCATGATCCCATTTGAGATAGTTACTTAGCCATATTGTGATGAGAGAACTATAGAGTATTGTTGGTTTGCCACTTATTTCCCGAATTCAGTAGAGATCCAGTTTTAGAGACAAATTCAGCAGTAGGTATATGGTATGGCAGGTATAGCAGTTTATGGTTTATTGCACATGTTTCTTTTTAGACTTGTTTATTTATGATAGTACACAGACTTGACATATGATGTTTGATTATGGTGATATCATTGTTTATTATGATGTGTATATCCCTTGGTGATGTCAGTCCACCTCATTTAGGAGTCTCATGTATATGCACACGGGTTCCCATCCTCGTTACTGGTACAAACTTGGGCATTTCGTCCTCCTAGGAAGATAACTTTGGATCCACCTGTCACATCCTTCCATCCATCCAACTCATTCATGTTGATTTCTCCCGACTTGGACCTTGATTTGTGACCTTGAGGATCCCTTTACTCATTATTACACCAAAATGTTGTCACCTTTGTGCAAGTGTCACAAGTGTCGGAAGTGTTGCAAGTGTCATCGTCGTGACCGTTGCAAGTACCATCAAAATGACCAAGTGTTGTCATCATGACCGTTGTGATAATGTCGTCATCTTGACCATTGTGTATACATCCCTGAAGTCATCTGGACCAAGTATTCATTTGAGAGGATTTATACTCAGTTTGTACAACCTTTTGAGAGGTCGTCGTAGGTTGCACACTAGCAACATGTGACGTTGCAGGTTACTCCATAGCAAGGTGCGACGAGGTCTGTTAATGGGAAAAAATAGCCATTTCGAGATCTTTCTCGAAGCTTTCCCATTTGGGAGCTTATCCCTGATCTCTTGGAGAGCTGATACTCGACCCCTAACTCATTGGGAAAATCCCCTATCTCTCTCCTACCATATCTCAACCTATCCTATCCATAATCTCATCCACTTAGTCCTATATATACGAGGCTCACTCCCATACCAAAGGGAGGAAGACTAAGGTATCCATACGCTGGTGAAATCTACCTTGGAGGAAGACTAAGGTATCCATATGCTGGTGAAATCTACCTTGGGGGAAGACTATGGTATCTACATGCTGGTGAAATCTCTCTTGGGACACCTTCACATGCTTCCTTGGAAGGGCTTGGCAATTGGCTTGTTGGGACAAGGGATGCTACGTTAAATCATTGGTTGTAGTTCTATATCTGTATCATGTACTCCTCTATTTGCAGTAATACAAATGCTTTCCACCAATATCACTCGTATATGTGATAATGTTGTGTTGTTTACCTGCTTAACTGTTTACATAGATCTCTTATTGTATAGATGCTCTTTACTCATTTCTCTTTTTTTTGTCTTAACAGGTCTTGCAGCTTGGATCTGACGACCGTGGGATGTGGAGCAACATTTGGGAGAAAGGATGGCGAATCAAAGAGGTAAGAAATCTAGTACTTGATCCTTAAGTAGATCTAGGAAATGTGTTTGTAGTCTGTTTTATTTGTTCTAGACTCACGTTGAGCTAGGGATATCCAGCTCGCCTCCGGTTGAGTGGATTGTCCAGTAACAAATCTAGCAACCATCTGGGGAGTATTCTTGTTTAGTGATCATTAATCTGAGTCATTTTCACTTGATTACTTGTCATAATCCTTGTTGTCATTTCTTTTGCCATTTTCCTTCTTAGGATTGATTCCATTGTCAGATCTTCACGCTGAAGATCTTGATCTTCTTCCTTTGAGTTTATACAACTCAGTTCCAAGTCTATCATGGTTTATTATTAAGAGTGTAGCTAGGGTTTTACCCCTAGCTTGTGCAAATGAGCACCTACTAAGGAGAATGGACTCCTTAGTAGCAGTTCAGTAAATGTAAATAACTAAGCTAAAACAGAAATTAAAATTACGTTAGACATTGTGCATAAATCATAAACAAAAGATATAAAGAATGGCTTTTTGTATTGATGTTACCTTCAATGTGAAGGTTTGATGAAGCCCTTTGCAGTGTCCAAGAGGATGCTCCAAGCTTCAATATGCTCCTTCTCCTTCTCCAATGATGGGAATGGGCCAAAGGTGGCTCTCAAGGTGAAAATAGTTCAATGGTGAACTAGGGTTTCGAGAGAGATTTTGGCAGAGTAAGGGTGCTTGTGATTGTGGATATGGAATAAGGGATCTCCATCACCTATTTATAGTTTTTTGGTGGTGGAGTGCTGACCCATGGTTTTAGGGAACACATGGTTTTGGGCAGCTGTATAGGGTTTTTTCCTCCTTTTCCTCATTATTTTATATTTTTTGTTCCCTTTTTAGGGGATTTTTGCTATTTTTGGAGGAAAAGGGGGTTTTTTAGCCTTTTTTAGGCTATTTTGAGGGTTTTGTGGCCTTTTGGAGGCATTTTAGGCCTTTTGGAGGCTTTTTAATGGGATTTTTTGGGTTTTTAAGGGAAATATGGTAGGAAAATCGACAAATGAGCCATATAATGTGGTAGATGAGGTAGTGAACACTTTTTGGGTGTTAACAAAGAGATCTGATTCATTTTTTAATCCAAAACTCGTCTGTCGCACCTGGGCAGTGAAAACAAAGCGACACTGTGTTTTTCTGAGTCTCTGTCCTTTGTCTGTTGCTTACCCATCGCAACCTTTGCATTGGTACACTGCGACATCGTCGCACCTCCCATGAAGGTAGACTACGACGTCGCACTGTGGGTGAAGCTAGAGTGCACCGATCTGCCAAAAGTTGGCATATAGGCATCCATCCTCTCATCTGATAGTTTGAGCCTTGGTCTGATGTGTGAACTCCCTCTGCACTATACCTTCCAGACAGAGACCCTTTTGCCTTTAGTGTTTTGTTTGGCTTGTTTTTATTTGTTTTTGGGTCTTTTTGAGTTTTGGATTCATGTTTGCCCCCTTGAGTAAATACTAGTGTTTTTCTTACATTTTTAAGCGAAATGGGTTCTATTTTTGAAAAAAAATTCCCCCTCATGGCCGGGGGGGCCATGAATCGTGCATTCTTCAGTCATTTTGACCCATCTCAAGGTTTTGATATCATTTTTGGTTTGGCATGATTGGCTTGTTTTAAAGACTTGAATAGTGTGGAATATCCATGTCTTTTTTAGCCTCTCTTTCTTGGGTTATGCATCTTGTTTCCCTTACTTGCCGAGCTATTAAATCATTTTCGGGAAAGATTGATTCTTTGTCTCCGCTTTAGTTCAAAGAAAAGCTTGATTTTGTCACTCTTTTGCTATATTCATAAATTTGGAAAACATAAATATTCTTCTTCCTTTAATTTGATCATTTGAAATTCTTGGTCTCACACTCATAAGAAGAAGAAAGATTCATTTCAGATTTGTGTGCATTTGAGCTAGATAATATTGTTAAATTCTTTCCTTTGTCTTGCATTTGATTGGAAACATTAGTGGAATCCTTCTTTCCATAGCTTAGATGTGTCTTTTTCAAGTGTAAAAAGATAGGAACTGAGTTAAAATTCTTGCATTTGGTAGATTTTGAGCCTTTCTTAAATGTCTTTGAGTTGTTTGGGTGCTTGCCATTTTCTTTGGGAATTTTTGAAAGATTAGAGTGCTATAGATATCTTCTCACTTTCTGTATATAGATATGAAAAGCGTTGAGTTATCAAATTTCATTTTTGGCACATGCATTTGAAAATTGAAAAGTGCTTCATCATTTTGTCTTACACATTGTTAAGATTAGTTGCATCTTTCATTTTCTTTGCGCTCTTTAGCTGATTATTGCAAAAAGTTAGAGTTATTGCACTCTAGGAAGGAATTCTTCTTTTTGCTACTACTTAAGTACTTTTGGTTTGAAAGAAACAAAAATATCTCCCTACCTTAAGTAGTTTTCATTGAAAAGGAAAGGAAAATGTGCATTATCATGTAGTTGAGGATTGCATTATGTTTACATTTATGTACTCACCTCATGCATCCACCTAACCGTACAAGATAAAATTAACACTAGCTTAGGTTAAAATCATTTAGCAACTTGTGTGTAAGTTAGAGACATGTTCCGGCATCATTAAGCATGGCATCTGTCGTTATTTGCCAACACTGTAGTCTGGGGGTATTGTAGTCTTCCACGTACATCGGTATATCGAGCTCCTTCACGTACCCACCAAGTACCATAATCCGTACTTGGCATATATCGAAGGGTGTATCACATACTCGACACATATATCGGAAGGTCTCATGCCAACGGCTGTGCATTAGACAACACCACTACAGATTTGAGCTCCCACATACCTTGCATATATCGAGAGACACCATTAGGATTCTTGAAACCAACCGAGTTAACCATTTGGCTGTCTTGGCAAAGCAATACACTGAGAACAACACTCGGGTAGATTAGCACGCACATACTGTCTAGGTAATCGGGTATGTAATCAAGGGTACGGTCCCAATCCTCCTTGTCTCGTCATATTGTTGGACCCTGTAGTATATAGCGGTTTGCGATGCCTTGATAATCCCGTGAGGTTCCAGACTTTGAATCCACTCCTATTCACACAGTTTGCTTGTTGCTTTTAGACTTGAGTTGTGTTTGTCTTATGTTGTCCTTTAGAGACTCTTACGAAGTTTAGATATGGAAGATTCTTTCGGGACTACCAACTAGGAGGCACCTTTCCAAGGTATGCCATTTGTTATTCCCCCTTGTGGAACTGTTGGTCCTCCTTTTATGGCTACGTTGAGTCTTCCTAGATTGATGATAGGATTACCAGTATGGTTATTCTCTAATCAGGTTACACCAAGTGCACCAATTGTTTCGAACCTAGGTCCTTCACCACATGAGCATCAATCTCATGATGACTCTTCTCTTTCTCCGTCGAAATTTGAATCGGCTTCCATATCTTCCTCGTCTCCTACTGAAAACTCTAATGTTAGTAAGAAGGCAAGTGTGAAGAAGAAGAAAGGGAAGATTAAGAAGAAGAAAGATAAGAAAGAGACCAAGCGTCAACCATCTGCTTTTGATGGCACTCATTCTATGAGAACACCTCGCAAGCCCAAGTTCCCTTGCAAACTTTGCAAGGGTGATCACCTTCTCAAAAATTGTCCTGGTCTTTCTTGTGTGTCAAAAGTGTGGTCTGAAAAACAAAAACCGCTTGTATCATCAACCTCTAACCATCATATTGATGATACTCCCTCGACCAGTGACCCATTGGTGATGGGTCAGAAGGGTAGAGCTGCTGACCCTTTCTAGATATGCAAGGGCTTGCATCGTACTTACCTTTGTGCAAGCATGGATGAAGCTTCACGGTGGTTGGAAGATATTACTAGTTCTCAACAGGTGCTTCCAACAAGCGATAGTAAGTTGTCCCTCGATCCCCCGCTGGTTGACCAAGTGATCAATTTAGTTTCATATGTAATCGATCCCACTCTTCCTTTGGAGAGTGAAGTGATCGAGTCGATCTCATCTCCACTCGATCCTGCTCTTTCATTGGAGAAAGTCCATATTGAAGCAGTCACCATGACACAATCTTCGTCTCATTCTTATCTTCCAAGTGAGAGTGAATTGGAAACCGCTAATGTTTTCCTAGTCAGTTTAGAATGTCCTGGGCAAGGGGAAACCCTATCCATTTCTACAGGACCCCCTCCAAGTACTAAGGTCATTTCCTTTGATTGGAATGGTCTAATAGAATCTCGTCTTCCTTCGAGTATTCATTTTCAAATATCTGTAGGAGTTTCCGATAAAGAAATCTTTCATACGATAGTTGATGAGGAGCTTCTGTTAGTATTTTATCCTCAACCGCATGGCAAGCTATAGGTTCTCCTCAGCTTATGCCAGTAACTGACAAGATTTTGGTTTTTAATAGAAGGCCTACCAGACCTTTAGGGATTCTCCCATAGTTACCTATCACGTTGAGAGGTAAAACTGTTTATGTTGATGTCATGGTTGTCCAAGGTCTTTTAGATTTCAATATGCTCCTTGGACGTGATTTTGTCTATGCTATGAAAGTTGTAGTGTCTATGCTCTTTTGAGTGATGTATTTTCCTCATCATGGGAATATTGTGACCATTGATCAGCTTTCCTACGTGACACCCACTCATCATATGACTCCTAGTCATCAGAATTCCCTGAATGTTCCACATGTTTTAGTGGTTTCTTCCCCCTAAGGATGGGGGTACGAGCATAGTTTATGTTTTGTTTCAAGCTCATTAAAAAATGAAACCAACCTTCAAGCAAAGTTTCTCTTTGATTTCAAGCTTGCATAAAAATGAAACCATTTCCTATGAGCATAGTTCTCGTTCTATGTCAAGCTCGTTAAAAAATGAAATAGGTTCCTACGAGCACGGTTTATGTTATGTTTCAAGCTCGTTAAAAGATGAAACCGAACACCCTAGCATAGTTTCCCTTTGGTTTCAAGCTTGCATAAAAATGAAACCAATCCACCCTACAAGCACGGTTTATGTTATGTTTCAAGATCGCTAAAAAATGAAACCAACCACCCTAGCATAGTTTCCCTTTGGTTTCAAGCTTACATAAAAATGAAACCAATCCATTGGAGCATAGTTTTATTCTATTTCAAGCTCGTTAAAAAATGAGATAGACCCCTCTAAGCATAGTTTACCTTTGGTTTCAAGCTTGCATAAAAATGAAACCATCCACTCGAACATAGTTTTATTCCATTTCAAGCTCGTTAAAAAATAAGATGGCCCCCCTCAAGCATAGTTTTATTCCATTTCAAGCTCGTTAAAAAATAAGATGGGCCCCCTCGAGCATAGTTTATTCCATTTCAAGATCGTTAAAAAATAAGATGGGCCCCCTCAAGCATAGTTAGTGTCTATTTCAAGCTTGTGTAAAAATGAAATAGAGTTCCCTCCCATCAGTTCGAGTCTCTCGCTAGAGTTAGAACTTGAACCTTCATTTCATCTGATTCTTGTTTCCCCCCCCTTTGTGAACATTTTCATATTAGTAGCCAGGTTGGTAGTTGGGTTAGCAAGCATCATTTTTAGACAAAATGAAGCTTGGAGGGTATACCACATGTCGTACCATCAACAATCATGTTGAGGGAACACCACCATGTTAATCCACTAGCAATCATGCTGGGGGAATTTACCAACCTATGGGCATCATGTTGGGAAGGAACCCATCAATGGGCCTTAACCACGAGCAGAGTTTACCTTTGGCTTCAAGCTCGTTAAAAAATGAAACCAGTAGTTTGAGCATAGTTTACTTTTGGTTTCAATCTTGCATAAAAATGAAACCAGTTTCATGAGCATAGTTCCCTTTTTGTGTCAAGCTCTTTAAAAGCTGAAACAAGTCATTCGAGCAGAGTTCTATTCCTGTATCAAGCTCGTTAAAAAATGAAACTACTCATTTCCCTTTTAGTCGAGTCTCCTCTTAGACTTAGTACCTGAACCTTCTTTTCACCTGCCTATGCCTTAGGCAAATGAAATGAAGCTTGGGGGCATGTCTTCAACCTCTAGAAGTTACGTTGATGTCAAATCGATCGTCTCTCCACACCACGTTGGAGCTAAGTCACTTGCTTCTGGAAATCATGCTGGGGGCACACACCAACCTCTAGATGCCATGTTGGGAAAAATTCCACCATTGGGAACATTTTCAATGATACTTTCCTTTTTTAGGTTTCGAGCTCATTAAACCATGAAAATTATCCCGATCATAGTTCATTTTCTGTACAAGCTCATTAAAAAATGAAGCAAACATCATGAGCATTCTTCCAACCTATCTTCGAGGTCATTAAAAATAGTAAGATAGCATTTGAGATTACTTTTCACTTTTTTCGTGCTCTAGTTAAAACATGAATAGTGTTTTGAGCTTACTTTTCACTTTTTTCGTGCTCTAGTTGAAACATGAAAAGTGGTTTGAGCTTAGTTTTTACTTTTTCGTGCTCTGGTCCAAACATGAAAAAGATTTCGAGTGCTTTCGATACCATTCTCATGCTTGTTAAAAATTTGAGTTAAAAAGGTGTTTCTAACAAGTATAGGTTTATCACTTTATCTGGCCTCGCTAGACTATTTACGGAAAAGGAACTGTGCTGAGTTTACTTTTCCTTTGTCATACTCGGTCATCAACCATGACAAAGTTGTTCATGGAGTCCTTTTTAAGCTCTTTTCAGACTCCCTAAATAGGAAAAGATTGCTAAGCAAACTTGATGCTTTCATGCTTGTAAAAGCATTTGAATGATCTTCTTTCTGGTGATAGTTTACCCCTTTTTCAAACCAGGAAGCACTATTTACGAAAAAGGAATACACCAACCAACCATGGTTGGAAGAATCCTCTCCCGTGTTGTTTTACCCTTTTTCGGGCGATGAGGCTAACTTTATGAAAAATGACCTTTTGGAGTCTCCTTTAGTTCTTTTCAGACTCTCTAAACATGAAATGACATCAAGTTTTCCTTCTCTGGACTTGTTAAATTTTAAACATTAAAGGGCCCATTATGGGACGAACCCCTCCTTTCCTAGGTTCGTAAAATGTTTGGGATTGGACTCATCTATGAGATGAGCTATACTGAGCATCTGGTTACCCTCATCAAGCTCGTTAAAAAACAATTGAGGCACTCATCATTCATGATGGGGGAAAATGGAATATTTTGTGTTACATACCTTAGTGGCAGTATAGAGTCATTCTTGAACATGGCACTTGTCTGCATTTGCGTACCGATACTTGGGTCATCTGTTTCTCTATAAGTCCCCTCTTATTTTTTAAGTCCTCTGAGTCATTCAGACAAAGCTTCCACTATCAGTTGCATTAGAAGTTTGCATCATTCTCATGTCAATACTGCCAAGTCATGCCATGCCCATGTTCAAGAACACATTCATCACTCATCATTTTTAGTCAGTAAACACGTCATCATGCTGTTTTTAGTTTGAGTCAGTCTCACATGTTATTGCACCATCTGATCCACTCTACACATCTTTTGTTGTGTTTCATGTCGATTGATGAGGGATTCATCATGGCCCTCCTTCGATAGATTCATCCTTGTCGACTTCAACTCATCATCCAAGGATTGAATCTAGAAACCAGTCAAGTACCTTGGTCCTGCATGCCTCAATGACAGGTTACCTCGCTTTCATCATGAGTTTACATCATTGACTCTTGATTGAAATATTTCATCTTCCGTTCGACGTCAACTCATTTATTCACACTTGATATGTACTGTGATACCTTGGGAATCATTGACATTAATGGTGATCTCCCTCGCACTTGTTAACGGTTTACATCAATGACCGGTAATCAAGTGGTTTCTACCATGTTCGACGTCAAGACATTTGTAATCACATGGATAGATTCATATCATTGCGGGTTCAGCTTGAAGACCCTGGGGATACATGTTTTACCTAGGTTGCGATGGAGTTTGTATTGAGTCATATTACATAGATCCACTTTTGTATTGGTCGTGGCTGTGTTATCATCTCATCATGGATCTACGCTTGTGTCTAGTAGCCATGATTGTGTTCAGTCGATCCTTACTCCCATGGATCTGCAATGTATTGGTCGGCAACCATGTTGTACTAAATATGAAATTGTCAGTTCAGAGTCAGTTGTACTGCAGCAGCATCCTTCATCCGACAAGTCTTTTGCCATTTTTTCTATCAAATCATTTCACCTGTCTCATTCCATTAGCTTCATGCTTTGGGGGGCATTCTGTTACACCAAAATGTTGCCACCCTTGTGCAAGTGTCGCAAGTGTTGCAAGTGTCATCATCATGACCTAGTGTCATCATCATGATCGTTGCAAGTACTGTCATTATGACCAAGTGTTGTCATTATGACCGTTGTGATAATGTCGTCATCTTGACCATTGTGTATAAATCCTTGAAGTCATCTGGACCAGGTATTCATTTGAGAGGATTTGTACTCAGTTTGTACAACCTTTCGAGAGGTCGTCACAGGTTGCACACTAGCAACATGCGATGTCACAGGTTGCTCCATAGCAAGGTGCGACGAGGTCTGTTAATGGGCAAAAATAGCCATTTCGAGATCTTTCTCGAAGCTTGCCCATTTGGGGGCTTATCCGTGATCTCTTGGAGAGCTGATACTCGACCCCTAACTCATTGGGAAAATAACCTATCTCTTTCCTACCATCTCTCAACCTATCCTATCCATAATCTCATCCACTTTGTCTTATATATATGAGGCTCACTCCCATACCAAAGGGAGGAAGACTAAGGTATCCATACGCTAGTGAAATCTACCTTGGAGGAAGACTAAGGTATCCATACACTGGTGAAATATACCTTGGGGGAAGACTATGGTATCTACATGCTGGTGAAATCTCTCTTGGGACACCTTCACTCACCTCTTGGAGAATTCATGCTTCCTTGGAAGGGCTTGGCAATTGGCTTGTGGAGAGAAGGGCTACTACGTTAAGTCATTGGTTGTAGTTCTATATCTCTATCATGTACTCCTCTATTTGCAGTAATACAAATGCTTTCCATCAATATCGCTCTTACATGTGATGATGTTGTGTTGTTTACATGCTTAACTGTTTACATAGATCTCTTATTGTATAGATGCTCTTTACTCGTTTCTCTTTTATGTGTCTTAATAGGTCTTGCAGCTTGGATCTGACGACCATGGGCTATGGAGCAACATTCGGGAGAAAGGATAGCGAATCAAAGAGGTAAGACATCTAGTACTTGATCCTTAAGTAGATCTAGGAAACGTGTTTTCAGTCTGTTTTATTTGTTCTAGACTCACATTGATCTAGGGAGATCTGGCTCGCCTCCGGTCGAGTGGATTGTCCGATAACATTCATTAACTTCTGAGTATACCATGATTCCTTGTATTTTGTGCCTTGACTCTTTAGTGTGTGAGATGCATTCTCAAACCTGGGATTTCCTCCTGTCAGTTGCCCCCGATGTTGCAATGCAGTATAGGATTGTGTAGACTCACCGAGTGTTCCCCATTGGTCATCTAAGCATGTTCACTTTCCCCCATTACTTTGCAATATGAGCACCTTGTTATATCTTTTGAGATATGTATTTAGCCCAAGAAGGGCCTTGAAATGTAATGAAATGAAGAAATGTAAAAGAAGCCAAAAAGGCTATGTAAATGTAAAATCAAGCCAAAAAGGCTAAGTATGAAAGTCAATGTAAAAGTCCAAGCAATTTGTTTTTGAACACACACAGACACAGGTCAACCATATGTATCAGCATAGTAGTGGTTATTTCCTCACCTAGTCCTGTGAGGCAAGGCAGTGAGATGGAGTAAGGGACAACTAATTCTAAGTGTCCCCTAGAGTCTCAAGTTACGGTTTGCCAGACACCCAGTCATGGTGGCTCTAGAAAAGATCCTCATGGAGTCTTCTGAAGGCATGGATGTGAGTTGCAAGGTTCATGTTAGATGATCAGTGGTGGTTTCCCTGCACTATACCCATTTGTGAGGCACCTCCCTTCTCTGTGTATTATCATGGTATGCTTATGTTAGTGGGTCCTGCTCTCCCTGTTTACCCGAGGGGTCACATGGTCTTGGTCCTCATCTTCCCTTATCCTTCACCTCATTTATCTAGCTCACCCAAATTTAGCTAAGTGGTCAAGTCTGTAAGTTGTGCATAGCATTGAATCTTTGTTAGAGGTGGTGGGCCCACCTCACTCGGGGCTTGTATTTATTGAGATATTTATGTTTTGATCACCATATCAACATTATATTGTTTTAAGTAATGTACTAACGTAAATAAGGAAGCTTTGATGCTTCATGTTGCTTACAGGTTTTCAGCCATTGCCATTTTGACCATATTTGACTTGGTCAAACCAGGTTGACTAGGCCAAAAAATGGTTCCAAAAAAATATTGCGATCAAGATTTCAATTTTGGTCATTTGTTATCTCTTGGGGTCCCATATGAGCCTGCAAGTGTCAGAAGTTGAAAAATTTGAGGCGTTGAGGAGAGTTTTAATTATTATGGGCCACCAATGACCTATTTTAATTAAAAATCATGGATTTTGGGCAAACAGTGCCTAATTGATGGATCGGGGTCATTCAAGTGACCTTATATACCAGATTTGGGGTCTACGATCGCAGTGCAACAGACGGTTCGTCAATCTGGGCTTTATAAGTGGGTCAAAAGCCCAAATTACATCTTCAACAATAAAAAACCAGCAATAAATTAAATGGAAAATCAAATATGGCAAAGGTAACTATGGAAAAATGGCAAATGCAAAGGTTGGCTAATACAAGGTGGTCTTCTAAGGTAATATTTTTTATGTTTGGACATTAGATATATGTTGTGGGGCCCTCATTTTTCCTAGCTCATCATGTGGGACGAATTTGCCCATAGAGGGGCATTTTTTACTATGTAGAACTTCATATTTTGTAAATATTTTGTAATGGGACTTTGTCCAAGTGGTATGGGGGACTAAAACAGCCCATAGGCACCCCCCAACCACAATTTTTATGTATTTTATGGGCCCCACAAAGGGACCCATCCTCCACATGGGCGCTAGAGAGGGCAATTCTCCCCCCCTCACTAAAGATCATCTCCACCATTAATTGGGGTTGGGAGAGAGTTAATCCCATCCATTGATTATGGAGGGAATTAGGGTTGTTTGAGAGCCTTTCTCTACTTACGAGAGGAGCTCTCTCATTTGGAGGTCTTCTTGTCATTTTGTAAACTTGAGATTTGTGAATAGAGAGACATTTCTTCCGATCTCCTTTTGTATATGGTGATGAAGTGTTATGGTGTTGATTCTTAGCTTCTCTCTAGTGCATTGTTGAGTGTTTTGTGCTATCTCCATCCTTTCTTGGCCAAAGGAATTGTAGGTGAATCGACCACTTGAAGGGGGGTGTAGCTCTTGAGCTAGTAGCTCCACGTTGCTCTTTCTCTGCGGGATTTTAACAAGGGAAGTAAACTTAAGTTTGTTATCTTACTTTCCTTCATCATTTGTCATTCATTTGTTGATATTTATTTGCTATTTACCATATTTTTTGACTTATCTCTCTCTCTAGCAGGTACAAGGGCACACTTGGTCAACTAGCTGCTACAAAACGCTAGGGAAAACTCACAACTACTCAGCATTTGGTCTTTGAGATTTGTTTTCAACACCAATCTCCTTCATCTCTATCATTTCAAGTAGGCAATCTCTGCTTGTTTCTCTTGTTTTCATTTCCATTGTGAGTGTTAAGCTGTAAACCATAAAATAAACCCTAAATATTAAAAACACAAAATTCCACCGTTAAATCTTGTTTTTCTTTCCAAACCCGCTTATGAAATGTTCTTAAATGCTTAAATCCAGAGTTTTATTTCGATTAGACTCCATTTTCCCATAGAACTACCATTGGTCCACTTGGCAAAAAAGCCCTCCTTGGGCGTTTTTCTCTTTCTGTCTGGTTGGGTCATTTTGGGGTTGTGGGTAGTCTTGATTTGGGTTTAAATCATCATTTTATCATTAGAAGTCAAGATATCAGTTGCTAGAAGTGCTTTAAAACACTAATTTATCGCTTCCCTAGGTCCATTATTTCACTGCTTAACTCTCTCCCTTGGGAAAAACCACTTCATCTCTCCACTTCTAGCTTATTGTATGTCCCTTGTTCATTTTTAGCCATATAATTACTGATCTACTCTATTTCATTCATCATACTTGATTGCTGGTCACATCTCATTTATACACTTATTTCATACTTGTGTCCAGCAAGTGGGTGAAATTGAGCTTAGGACCCATCTGATACTCACCTCTTGCCTAGATCTATTCATCTCCTTTGGGGTTTGGGTGTCTGATTTGTTGCTTAACCATCACTGGTTGAGTGAGGTCTCCCCCATGACTTGGCTACTTGCCTTGTCTAGTGTGACTACCATTCCTTGGATGGTGAACTTGGTGTTTGCTGGTTACACCTACTTGGTTGCCTACCCTCTACCATCTCAGATGAGATACCTTTAGTAGTAGCTAGAGTTAGTGTGATAACAAGAACACATGGCTGATTATTTTGATGCATCTTACATCCTTTTGGAGAAGCATTATAGGACATGAGATCCTCACTTATGTCATTGGATCATATTTGATTGGTCACTTGAATCTTGTATGCACTTGACAAAAGGTGGTCTACTTACTTGGAGGTATAAGCACTTTCATCATTCTTTGATGAGGCACCTCCTTGATGTACATTTTTATTATGTTGTTATGTACTTTGATGATATATCTTTTGTACTCATTATGTTTGGAAGAATGCATACAAGAAAATGGGATTTGAGAATTCTCTTTCCTAATGGTATGGGTTGGAGAGTGCTCTTAATTGTTGGAGTGCAATACAAGCAATGGGACTCTAGGGTAATTTTTAGTCCCATTGATTTCAATTTTTTTGGGAAACAAGCAGTATGGAAGATGGATTCCCCACTTAATAAAGTGATTTTAATCAGAGTAGTGCAGTAGCAAGCATGGTGGTTCCTTTGTAAAATATTAATGGGATCTCGAAGACTGAAAGTTGGGCAACTCAATGGCAACTTCAAGAATTATAGTGGTATCCGAAGCGGTTTCCAAAATATGAAAGAGGTAAAGAGTAATTGTGCAAACATGGTTTTGATGGATTTAATTAACATTTTGGTGTTTAGTGGTTATGTTACAGGGGATATCAAAATGAAAAATAAAATCCACATCTCCTTGCTTTTGGAAACACACAATTGTAGTGCATGGGTGGCTCTACTCAAGGTTCCAGAAGAGAAGTTTTGGGAAGCAAAATTTTGGAAAGAAAGTAGGTTCTTCCACATATATGTGTTGAAATTTCTTGAGGACAAGCAATATTTGGAAGGGAGGATTTGTCATGTCCCAAAATTTTGCATTGGGTCACAATGGTCGAAGCCCCTTGGCCATACTCATGATAGTTTGTCAAATGGATGCTAAGGGTGAAATAATTTCCAAGAATGAAGTCCAAGTCAGTAATAATGTGAAATTAGATCAAAATGGACAAGTTGGGTCACATTAAGAGAAATTCCAAATTCAAATTTTGTAATATACCCATCCAAATGAACTGTCATGGAGGAAAATTACTAGTTCCCTAGGTTGGTGGTGGAAGCTTTGGCATTTGAAATAAGGGGGATAATAAATGATGTTTGGACATTAGAATGACAGAAATATTTAATAATGGATCTAAATAAATAAATACAAGGGAAAATCAAAGTGGCAATTGATCATGAAGACACATGGAGGATATGGGACCCACACAAGCTAGATTTTCTATGCCACATGGCATCCTCCTCTTGTCATTTCGAATCCATAAGAATCCCAATGTTCTTGGGATGAGTTGGAAGGTCAACATAATTGGCATGAATTAATTAAGGTTGAATTGGAGTGTAAGAGTAACTCCCATGGAAGAGGAAGAGGCATTTTGGAGCTAGTAAGACACTTGGACTAGATTCCCTAGCTCTATGACAACAATGATGGAGATGCTATGACACCTATGACAAAAATAAGACCTTAATGTTGAAATATGACATATATGACATGTCAGGGCTAAAAATATCCTCCAAGAGGGCGCTCAAGGGAGTTAGGGAAGCAAAAGAGACACCTATTTGAATTTGGTGGAGGAGGAGGCTAGAATTGGAGTGACAAGTGGCACACATTGGAATCTCTTCCCAGCTTGAGTTGGCATGAATATCTTGGAAGGAATTCGACCCATGGAGGACCTTAGAATTTTATAAAAGACAATAACAAATAATAATAGTGGCTTTTGATCATTTTACATTTTTCATTTCGAGAGGAGAGCTAGTGGAGTGTTACTCTAGGCACCAATTTCGAGGGTGAAAGATTCCCATCCTAATTGAAAATTGGAGAGGCCATTCAGAACTTTAATTTGGAGATACAATGGAGTATTTTGTTACAGGTTGAATCTACAAGGAATCTCATTGTCACATCTCTTTCAGATTGCTTCTACAACCATTCTTCTATTTGTTGGCATATTCTTGCTCCTTGAGGAGAGGTGCACTTGTTGAGGTGATGAAATCTTTGGGATATATCTTGAGGCCCCATATATTTTTAATTTGATATATATAATCTGGTTATACTACTCAGAATACTTTCAGGTCAAAAATCAAAGATATTTGATGTAAAAATGCTAAACTATGAACAAATGGTGTCATTTCCCCAATACCTTGTTATTTGCATTTGAAGTGGTATCAAATTCAAATGGTTTAGTAAATTTATGATGTATTAATGTTGTATGGAGTTCCATGAATATGCTGAAGAAGTTTCATATTAATTATACAAGCATTTGGAGCAATATTCTTAAGTTTCATAACCATTTGTGAAGATTTACTATCATTTCCCCCCTAGGTCAAAACTAGTCTTTTTGTATCTGATTTAAGAGGGTTGTAGAAGAATTAATAAACTGAATGGTGATGCATATGATACTATATTTTTGTCCCCTCTATATCCCATTCCTCTTTTCAAAAATTCGAGAGGGTCCAATAGCATTTGGAGAGCCATTTCTAGCATCTACTCTATGGGGAATTGAACCCCTAATTGCTAGTCCAATTCCCTACATGGGCCATAATTCAAAGGATATTTTTAGAAGCCTTTTTAAGAATCTAAGGAATCCATGAATCTCATAATATCGTCCTAATACCATCCATATACCTTTTGTAACAATTTGGGAGCATTTGGAGCTATTTGGAGATCAAGAAACCAATACTAGTTAACATAAATTGCTAGTCAAATCCCCTACCTTGGACAGAATCCTAAGGAGAGTTGAATAAGCCTATTGAAGAATATAAATCATACATGAACCTCATAATAATGTCCTAATACCATCCATATACAAGTTGGGATCATTTGGATCCATTTGGAGATCAAGAAATCAATACTAGTCACGGGTCAAACTAGTGGAAAAATTGAAAATTTCACCATTTTAATAAATTTATATAAAGGGACATTACACAGACTAAGGGAAACAAATCATTGATTTAGAACCTAGTGTCACAATTTCTACTACATAGATTCAACTAGAGTAACTATAAGGGTCAGAGGAAGATGAACGCCTTTTTCCACTCATAATTGTGCATGAAGGGAACCCCCATACATTCTGTTGTTGACAACAGTATCCAAAATAACCCAGACTCAGTAGAATTCATTAATATATTGGAGCTACTAACAACACCACACCCGCACACATACAACATCGGTTGGCTAAGCCAAGGATGAGGTATCAATGTTAGTCATCAATGTCATCTACCATACAACATCAATCCTTTTGAAGATGAGATACTATGTGATGTGGACCCACTTGAAGTTTGTGATGTTATTTCAGGGCAATCATATATGTGGAAGTGTCATGTTGTGTATGACTCATGGCCTCATAGTGTCATTTCCACTTTTGGAGCACAATTCTATTAGATACTAGAGACATTGCACCAACCATAGTCTCTTTGACCTCAACCAAGCAGTGCAAAAAGATAATCTCCCACACTCGGAAATTTTACCTCTTCACAATTTCCTCTGAAGGTGAACATCATATCACAGATACCTCCATAACTTATGTGAAGAATTGGTGCCTCACCTATCCAAAGTACCTCTATAGTGCAAGGATAGACATTCAAGGTTCTCCTTCATAAAGGAATCATACACACCACTTCAGACCAAGGGAAATAAGGAAACCAAAATTGTTGAACGAGTCCAACACATCCATGAACAAAAATTACAACTCTATCAGGATTTCAAAGTAAGGAAGCTTCTTCGCCTCAACAAATGTCTCACCAAGAGCTCAAGTCAACACAAAATTCACCATATGATGAGGGACTTGATGCAATGGAGACCATTGCTTCTTAAGGGGGGATGATTGATCCAGATGGATATTAGTGGCTACCCACCTATTCCACTAGCTCAAAACATTTTTTCCATTTTGGTAGATTTTTGGGTTAGAGGACTTCTCTAGATGGATATTCTCATTTTTCATGTCCAAACATTTTGGGGTTGTTTGGAGGTCCTAAACGACATTTTTTTGTGATGCCATAGTCCATTCATAACCAAAGGTCTATCTTGTTGGGAGAAATGTGTACTTCTCAACTAGACCTTTTCAACGAGCTACAAAATGATCTAAACGAAGATCTAGGGAAAATTTATGCCCTCGAGAAGTTGACAACTCAACTAACAATCTTTGTACCCTCAAATCTTTTACATATAATCTCCTAGGGTTAGTTTTTGGATGTTAGGGTTTTTTCCCTCATGCTTATGATAAAAAGGCCCTTTGACCACCTTTTGTAATCATCTTGTGACGAATGAGCATAGCTGCCACATCTCTTCTCTGAGAAAAAGCTACCACCATTCTAGCTGTTTTATTTTAAAAACTATTATATTTTATTTAGTTAATAGAAATTGAGTTTATTGTATCACTGTGTTTCTTGCATTATATCTATGTATATGGTTCTATATATGCTCTTTCATTTCAGTCTTCCATAAATCCATATCATTAATATTCAAGTTGAATTCTTTTCTATAGAGTGAATACAAAGACTATTAATCTTGAAATCCCATTATAATACTCTGAAATGGTTATTTACTAAAAATGATCAAAGGTCAAGTAGTTCTATGTACTATTAGAAATAAATCAATGTCTTTAACTCTTCATCGCTATACTAGATCAATGGAGTACATGGATTACTAAATATCAAATTAGAATAGAAAGTAGATCTTAAACTTCTAATGTCTTTAGCTAAGAGAAAGAGATATGCAATATATTATTGGTTGGGTGACATAGCCATAAGAGAATCCCTAAAATAAATCATGGTAGGATTGTAATTAAGATGGTTTTCTAAGTATTGCATATTAGGGTCGGTATTAGAGGTTGGGTGACATAGCCATAAGAGAATCCCTAAAATAAATCATGGTAGGATTGTAATTAAGATGGTTTTCTAAGTATTGTATATTAGGGTCGGTGATAAACATATCCAATAAAAATCCTTCACCCTTGTGGTCAGGGTCTCATAACTATCCTTCACCATCATGGAATTTATAAGAAATTCATATAGTTGGGCAGTGAATATCTCCTCTACAACTAGTTTGATGGAAACATTCATGAAAAATGATAAGTTGTTTTCTTATTTGTGTCTAGAGTTTTTATGCATTCATAACTATATAAATTGAAGTTATGGATGTTGTTTATATGTGAATTCTATCAATGGAATGATTTAGAATGATGAAAAATCCATTCATAATGATAATTGCAAATTGAGTTGAATTTCTACTATGAACTATGTATAAGTAAGGTCAATTCCACATATGTTTTATAATCCATATAAAATTTTGATTATATAAAAGTTAGATGGTAAATTTGCTCACAATTAGGAAACCCAATTGGTTAACAACTAACGGAATTCAATTCTATACCTTAATGCTTGAAGGATATGTAAGTTTAAATTATATTCATAGTTATCAAACTCTACGACCACAACATGATCTACATTTATTTATTTATAACTATACTAACCTTTATCATAACCATTATGCTGCAAGACATATGCATTCCTTCATAGTGTAGGATGAAACCTGGATCATAACCATTATGTTCCAATACATATGCATTCCTTTATATGGTAGGTTTCCTCCTAGCTAATTATATACTAACCATGGTCACATGCACACTCCATGAAACAACATAAATCAATTTGAAATGTTTCATAGTATTTCAATTTAGGTACACCATATGATTTTAAGGAATTTAACCATATTACGAAATTAACGATCTTTTAATAATGAATTATACAACATTTTTATTGCACCAAGTGAAATGAGGTGCTCTACAGCCTAGTATGGGGAAGATGTTGTAACGTGATATAACAAAATAACGTTTGTAACAAAATAATTAAAAAAATTCATGTAGGCTCATGAAATAAAAAATTATGGAAAGTATTTAAAATAAAATCCATGTTGGTAAAATAAAATATTATGAAAAGTAATTAAAAAATAGATGTTTGTTTATAAAATAAAAAACTTAAAACTTAAACCCGAATCTATCAATCAAGAGAATCAAGAGAGATCTAATTTCTTGAGTTTAAATTTAAAAAAAAAATTACACCTCAAGAAATTGGATCCCTCTCGATGCTTGATAGATACAGATTTAAGATGGATCTATGCTGGTATACACACAATTCTCGTAGAGTGTTTACCATTTTTTGATGTCTTATTAAGGAATCACACTAATCGATTTCTTTAATAAAATTGTCATATAATAATTGTTTGGAACTAAGAAGACTATTATGACATTAGTTACAATATTATGAAAAGTATGAAAAAATACCAAATTTCATACAATGAGATAGTAAATGATTTAAAATTATTATATTTTCATATATATATATATATAAAAAGAGATAACTAGTTTAGAAAAAAATGATCAATCTTAATATCATTATGTAAAAAATGTTAAATGATAATTAATTTAGAAAAAAAATGATTATATATATATATGTAAGTCCTGAAAAAAATCAATTATGAATTTTCTTTTTTTTAACATAAAAATGTAACCTTAAAATTTTCAAAGCAATAAGCAATAAAAGGTGATACTTTTAGAACATGGAAGAATGAGTTCCAAGTTTACAAAATATGAATTACAAAAAAAATTATGTTGTACTTTAACGTGATAAATATATATTACATTTTTCAAAATAAACAAAATCTCAATTATCAGTATTATATGAAAAATAATTATAATTTTTTTTTTTTACAGTTTAGACATAAAAAACTAACATTTAAAAAATTATTATCATTAATGTTAAACCACTCAAAAATCACCATATAACCTATTAATCAATTAAATCCAAACTCCTAACATACTATCTCACTAATTTGTAACTAATGACGTGCTAAATAAATTCACTAACCTACTTACTAACAAACCATTAATCACATCAATCCGATAACCCTTGATGTATCATGATGTGACTAAGAAATTAACCACTAATCTAATAATACATTATACAACTAGAGAACTACTTATCTAACCCACTAACACATTCACTACTAATCCCCTTGCTTACTAACTTAAAACTCACTAACCTACTAACATATTAACTAGTAACCAACTAACCCATGGAACCGGCTTATATTATACTTTTTAGTTAAACAATCCACTTCCTTTCACCTATGCTTCTAATGATAAAGGTTATTATCTAGAGTCCATATATTTTTGGGCTCAATAAAAATCTTCTCTACTTCTACTACAAATGGTGAAATGCATATTCTTGAGCATTGTACACAAAGTGTACACATACAAGGGTGTTTACTTCATTCTCATTCCATCTCTCCACCATCCTTGTCCACAACTTATCCTCACTACAATTGAATAATTTAATGCAACCACTCCAGAATCTTATAGATTGAATATAATGTACACATGGGTTTTGTTTATGTTTTTCTTCAATTATAGAAAAACTACCCAACAAGATGAGTCCTTAAATTCACTCCCTAAAAGAGATTATGTCCTTAAAAGTTATTTCTACCTTCATGGTATATTTTACATTCTCTTGTGTTCATACATTGGTTGTAAAACTAACATGATTGGGAAATGAATGCATCTTATAATGAGGATCAAATAGCACACATGGAAAATAGTAAACTTAATTGTATTAGGAAAATAGTAAACTTAATTGTATTAGAAATATTTGTGGAACAATGACTCCATATATTGGTGCAATGAGGAGTTTTATAGGATCTTGATAAATTTAAAGGTATGCATTGTTTCGATCTCTCAACTGCATCAAGCACTTGAGATTCTTCACATGGAACTACCCTCAATAGAATCTAATAAATAGTAATAATTATTCATGTGTTGTCTCAAGGACCCACAATAGACCCACAACATGCTTATTGAATACTTTGTTGAATTTCTCCATGGTTGTAGTTATTTTAGCACGCATCCACTTGGTATTCTAAATCACTTCTCTTCCCCTCCATTGTTTCTAAAAGCAAGGACTTTAATGTTAAACCAACCTTGAACAAGGGAGGAACTTTTACGAGCTAGATGGTATTTTCATTCATAGAATTAGTACAATTTTGAGGGTATTTTCATTTATATAATTAGGGGCTGGTGCAAGGTAATGATACTCAATTATGACACGTTAGCTATAATGACATGCTAGAAAAACAAAAATATTGTCATTACAATGAATTATTAGAGGTACCTACAATTTTTTTTCGAATTAGGTGTAAAAAGATGAAACGTAGAAAAACGGATGGCCTTCCAGAATATATAACTTTTATTTGTGGAAAAGTGGTATAACCACCCCAAAATGTCATTATTTTAAGATTGGTATGTTATTTTTTCTCTAAAACATAATGCACATGTTTTTGTTGGTCCACTTGTTTGTTATGTAAATTGTCAATTTATGAGGAAAAAAATATGTAGAGGCCTAGGAAACAGACGAAATTTGTGCGGGGCTATTTTTCCAAAATTTTAAAAGTTAATTTTATATTTTGTTTAAATTACGAAAGTCAGTGAAGCCTTAAAACTACATGGTCAAGTGTTGGTCCACCATATCATGGTCTAAACATAATCAGATTTTTTTTTTTTAGCTTCTAGGTATTCTTGTACTCTTGTGCAGGTTCTTTTCCATTCTTGAAATAGGTAAGCCAATCAAAATTTATACACCAAATAAATGATCTATGTTTTTTACAAATTTGGCATGAGTGCAGTTAAAAATTAATTAAAAATAGAAAACAACAATAGATCTATTAAAAAAATATATGGTTAGAATATGCACACAGAGCTCAACAAGTGTATGCAATTTCATATGTAGTGCACTAGTGAAGCATATGTGGAACTACATGTGAAAAACATGAAGTTACAACATTTGATGTCTTCTACCATAAATCAGATCGAGCCTCAAGGTTTGGCAATTCGAAGCTAATTCCAAGCCTGCAAGGGCGACAAAAACAATTTGAATCCAAACACGCTTGCGTGCAAATGTGCACACGCAGAAGCGCGCACACAGATAGGTGCGTACACATTCCTATGCGCACACACAGATAGGCGTGTGCGCATTTCTAAGCATGCACACGTTGCTTCATCTCTATAATATCTAATTTATATTCCTAGACATAAAAGGTCCAAACTATTTTCAGTCACTGTTTTTGTTGAATAAGATGAGATTGCCTTTAAAGTTGGGACCCCCCCCCTCTCAATAACCCCACCCCCCTCTCTTGATATCCACCCAATCCCCCCAACTCTCTTCCACTCTATCTAGTCCATCCTCCCTCCCTCACCCCTCTCTTCTCTCCTTCACCACATGGGTTAGGAGATATACTATTACACAAAATCACTAACTCGCACTATCTTCATGTACATATAAATCTTCATCCTTGTAACCATAAATCCATGACCCCTATATCTCAATCCCAAAACCCTTGCCCATTTGTCCCTAGGAACTGAAATCCCTAGTCCCTAGTACAACAAACCACCATAACTCTTGGCCCACTATAATCCTAAACTAGTATATCTCCTAAGACTCCTAAATACTAACACATAATGATATATATCCCTTAACTCCTATAATCCTAACCACGTAATTCTAACCTCTAAAGTGTCTACTCAAATAAAATTTAACCCCTAACCCTTATCATTGTCATCATCTCATTATCTTCACCATCATCGTTGTCGTCATCATCACCATCATCTTCCTATTCTTCTTCATCATCATCATCATCATCATCATCTTCAGCATCATCATCTGTGATGTACCTGCAATAATTAATTAATGCAAATACACGAGATATCAGAAATAATAGAACAGAATCGCTTTTATATTGATCATGGGCCACTTCGAGGGGGAAACCTCCTTTGAGCAAGCTCAATACAATTAACTTCACGGTGCCTTCAATGACCTCAACACACGCTTATATACTAAGTCTATGCCCAATACCATGAGTCAAAACCATGGGACATATAATACTACGGGACGACTTACAAAGCATATGCGTCCAATACTATGGGTCAATACTATGGGCCAATATAAACTACGGATCAACAAATACTACGGGACGACTTACAAAGCATATGCGTCCAACAACAATATACTAACATAGTAAAGAGAAGGGTTTACATAGGTTCCTAACATCCCCTCTCCCTTAGAAAAAGCTTTGTCCTCAAAGCTTTGGTTGGAGAAATTGTTGTAGAAGCTGAAGGAGTGGTTCCCAGGTAGCATCTTCGGGTTGCATTTCAGGCCATTGACGCCTTTGGAGTGTCAAGGAGGATTGCTTGGAAGGCTGTAGATGAAGAAGAACCCTGTCAGCTGCATGGAAAATGCGCTCAGAACGGTGCTGATTGGCTTGTTGATTCCGGCGAATTCTGGCCATGTGAAGATTGTCCTACAGAATGAGAATAATCTGATCGCGGTTTCGAAGAACCGAGTCAATTGTCTGAACTGGGGAGCTGCTAAGGGTGTATGGAAGAAGAACTGGAGGGGTTTTTCCATAGACCGCTTCATATGGTGTCCGGTGAGATGTGGTATTGTACCACCAGAGCGCTGCTAGGAAATCCATAGAAATAGTTGGCCAAAGCTGTTTAGGGATGGGAAAGGGTTTGAGCAATCCCGAAAGGAGTGTCGTTTCACCCTTGTTGACTTGGAAAGTATCATCGTCAGCCACCATCTGTTGAATTGTCATTTTTAGTCCCTGCCAAAATAAGTTACATTGTTCTTGGTCATACATGTTACAGAACCCAAAGTGCCCTGTTGACGAAGAAGCATTGAGTTCATAGAAGAGAGAGCCCTGTTGAACATATTGCACCCAATTTGGAACAAGCAGAGAAAGAGTTGTAAGAGAAACTGGGTCATCAATTGTGCAAGAAGGAGCATCTTCCACCATATTGTCCTTACCCTTCTTGTAAGTGATCACATAGGGATAACCCATGAGTTGGATAACCCATTTCAGGTGTGTTGGGGAGGAGACCCATTGTTCTAGAAAATTTTCCAGACTCAGGAGATCAGTCTTGATGCAGAAATAATTCCTTAATAGGTATGGCTGCCACTTATGTACTGCATGCAAAATAGCCATCATTTCCTGCTGAGAGGTAGATGTGGCTAAATTCTTACCGGAAAGTTATCGTGAAGGTAGCAAGCGCATTGGTTCAGCAAAGATACCTGCATATCTCTCCAAGGAAGTAGTGGAGACTGTTGATGGGTGCATCTGAATGGAATTGAGCTGAGCGATGACACCATGTGAATTCTTCTTAAGGATATTTTCCAGGCGATGTGAACTGATGATGCAGAGAGACCCTGGTTGTAAGCCCATAAATTTGTGTTGTGCCCCATTGACTTTAAACTGCATCCAAAGTTTAGCAAAATCCCATAAGACGGGTCCAAGTGTGCGTAACCATTGAACGCCCAAAACCACATCACATCCTCCTAAGGGAAAGACAAACATGTCAGAGCGTAGGTTATAATCTTCCATAGAGATACACACATTGTGACACTTCCCCTTGCAAGGTAAGGTGCCCCCATTGGCAACCATGACTTCAAAGTTGGAGCAAGGATGGACAAAACAATCAGTCTGTTTGGTAATCCGAGGGTCAATGAAGTTATGAGTGCTACCAGAATCAATGAGTATGGTAAGAGGGAGTTTCTTGAAGTATCCCCTGACCCGAATTGTTTGTGGGGTGGTGACACCGGTTACAGCATGGAGAGAGATCTCAGGTGGGTTGTCCTGAAATGGGGTGTCAACAGGCGGTTGTTGAATGTCGATCTGATCATCCACTGTATCCGTAGCTTCTTCACCAAGTTCTAAGGCAGGCGGAGAATCCACATCCAAGAGATAGAGCTTTTGTTGAACACATCTATGTCCCCGAGTGAATTTCTCATCACAATTATAGCAAAGCCCTGTTTCTCGGCGTGCCTGCATTTCTATCTTAGACAAATGCTTGATAGGAGTTGGTTGAGGAGAAGGCGTGATGGGAGGTCGTTGGGAACCCATATTTCTGAAGGGAACAAGGGTGGGTTTGGAGCATTGTTGAGCTGCAATCTTGTCCTCAGCCAGCTTAGCCAACCCTAGGACTTCCATCATTGTGTTGGGACAAAACATTTTGACCTCTGAGCGAATTTCATCCTTGAGACCACTTATAAAACAACTCCTGTAGAATTCATTAGACAATCCTTCTGTGTGGTTGGCCAATTTCTCAAATTCGGTCTGATACTCTCTCACTGTGCCAATTTGGTGAAGTTTAGTGAGTGCTCCTGTGAAATTATCAAAAGCACTAGGGCCAAATTGTGGCAAAATGAGTTGGCAAAAATCTATCCAGTTTGGCTCAGGATGAGCTTTGATGTACCAATGGTACCATTGAAGGGCTTCCTGTTCCAAATGAAAGGATGCAAGTGGAACTTTCTGGACATCAAAAGTATTATGCAGACTGAAATATTGTTCTGCTCGGTATATCCATCCATTCGGATCAGTACCATTGAAGCGAGGAAAATCAAGCTTCGGCCCACGAAAATTGTTGTAAGAAAAGAACCCGGTGGCTGCAAAAGATTCTGGCTGTCGGTTATTGTTCATGGCTGAATGCTGAAGATGGAGGCTGAGAAATTTTTCATCCAGATCTTGGAGTTTGGTTTGGATGGCTGCAAGTGCTTCCTCCATGGTGTTTGCTCCTGCACGGATGACAACCATAACCAGGTTTTTTTTTTTTTTGTGGAATGGAGAGAAAAACACAAACAGAAGCTGATTTAGTAAAGGGAAATTTGGATTGGGGAAACAATCTGATGGGTAATTGGTGTTTGACTAGATTTTGGACACTGTCGAAAGGACAAGAAAGCAAAAAAAATGGGAATTTCAGAAGCGGAGCGATAGAATGAGAAAATTTGACAGAGAGGGACAAAGAAGCAGAGTTTAGAAAGGAACTTTGTGGTAAAATTTGAAGGCGATTGGGTGAAAGCTGAGTAAGTTATGGCAAACCCTAAAAATAGACAAATGTGGGCTTTCGGGCTTTGGGAAGGGGAATTGGGGATAGGGTCCTCAGGAATGAAATAGGCAGAATGGGATGACAGGGGTTCCCTGAAAATTTCAAGGGAAACAGAGTGAAAACAAGGGAGATATTGACAAAAAACTGAATTTTATACTCTTTTTTTTTATCAGATCGGAGCGGCTACGGCTCGGATTTTTTTTTTTTAATAGACTGGAGTGGCTACGACTTGGAAGGAATCTGGAACAATGCCGAATGGCTAGATCTAGAACGGCTTGCAAAATGGATCTGAAATGGCGCAGCAGTGATCGACAATAGTTCAGCTGAAAGTAGATATGGACCCCAGGTATGTGCGGCTTCCTAACAGTTCAGGGTTTTCACTCGGCCACCAATGTTGTCTGATGGCTTGCGTATTGGGGCAGTACCCCTCACTCCACGGCTCAGGTAAAACTGATAACCGCTTTGCCACAAACGACAGCTCTTGGTTTACCTCACGGGTGGGAACTAGTCAATCAGGTAGGGGTCGTTGCCCTTTTCGCTGGCAGGTCCTCTCAATGGGCCAGCTACTTCGGGGTTCCTGTGGTACTCCTCACAATGAGTTTTAGGGCTTATGCCCAAGTACTTCCCACAGTTAAGCGGATAGGGATTATTCCCAAATCCGAACCTGCAACAGAAAAAAATTTGGGCAGAAATTCCACCCAATGTTCAAAAACCGGATCTATATTGCTCAGAATCGCTATTATAGCATGTTTCCGAAACTGGAACAACCACTCTGCTTCTACCCATGAAAACGGAATAGAAATCTGGGCACTCGGTCAAAAGATTTTCTTGCCGTAATTTCCGCGGCCGTCACCGAAATTCTGAAAAATTGCTGATTTTAAATCCGCGATATCTCCACTTTTAGAACTCCAAATGAGATGATTTTTTTTTTAAACTGCGTATTTTTGAAAGAGGAGTTCAGATATGCAGTTGGTTTCTTCTGATTTTGTGCAGAAAGTTTCAGAAATTGATCTGAAATTCAGCGCCCAAAAAAAGAAAAAAAAAATTCTCACTTGTGCCAAGGAAAGTGCTCTGATACCAGATGTGATGTACCTGCAATAATTAATTAATGCAAATACACAAGATATCAGAAATAATAGAACATAATCGCTTTTATATTGATCATGGACCACTTCGAGGGGGCAACCTCCTTTGAGCAAGCTCAATACAATTAACTTCA